>DXKC01021057.1:0-17129 GCA_031170775.1 Cymbopogon citratus
GGGGTGTATGCCCGTTTTCACAAAGGTTGTCGCCGTACGTGGTCCCGATGGTTTTTTGACCCGTTTGCCCCTGCCAAGCTGCCCGATGCGCCGTCGTCTGTTCCGCTCCCGCAGTAATCGCCCCTCGTTCGTCGCTCCCCGTAAATCGCTCGCACTTCCTCCGAGCCCACACCTGTCCCAGCCAGCGCCATGCAAAGTGGGCCATGAGATGCAAAATGGCCAGCGGCCATAAAAAAAGTGTGCATGCGGGGAGTCGAACCATCGACCTCAGCCTCGGGCCGCGGAGGAGTTGCCACCCGGGCTATGCAATGGTGTTGTAAAAGGGACACCCGCAGAGCTATTTAATAAGGGCAAAGAAGGTAAAATACCCTCTACCTAATCACTCCTTGGTATGCACAATCCTGTCCTAGACGTCAAGAATTTCGGGTATGGAGGGAGTATACCACAGCATTGTCGGGGACGGCGGTGTTCCGATCCGCCGCTCGCCGTGCGCTCCTGCCGACGACGACGACGAGATCCCGGCGCACCTTTGTCGCCAACACCGAGCAGCAGTTCTCTCCAACGGAGATCATCACACTACGTGAAAAAAGCACTGTAAGTGCCAAGCCCATTTCACTGTAAGGGCGGCTGGTGATTGAGCCGCCCTTACAGTGTGTTGGCCATGGCCACTGTAAGGGCGGCTGGTGATTTAACCGCCCTTACAGTGGAAGGGTCACTGTAAGGGCAGCTGGTGATCCAACCGCCCCTACAATGGTTTTGAACAAAATATGGCCAAATGAGTCACTAAATGGCCTCAAATAAAAAAACTTTGAATATCAAGTTTTTACAACTCACCAAGGTCCATATTTAATACATAGGACATTTTTGCATTTGAGAAATTGTTGGTAAACACTAGTCCTCATGTTTTAAAAATCTAAGGTGTGACTTGGTCAAACTTTGTCAAACGAGCACTAAATGGACTCAAATGAAAAACTTTTGAATACCATGTTTGTGTAACTCATCGAGATAAACATTAATTACATAGGCCTTTTTGGTATACGATAAAGTTTTAGCAAGTACTAGTTATAAAACCATGATTCTCACACACACTTTATGAAACTATATGTGAGACTTGTGGATTTAGAACTACACTTTTCAAACACTTTATCAAATGCAAAAATAGCCTATGTAGAAAATTTGTATCTTGATGAGTGGAACAAACTTGGTATTCAAAAGTTTTTCATTTGAGGCCATTTCGGGTCTGAAAAACTGGCTTTTAGCTATAAAAATTTTAAAATTCAAAATTTGAACCATTCAAAATTTGTCAAATGAGAAGTTGACCATTACAACAAATGCATACCTTGATGAGATGAGCAAACTTGATATTCAAGACTTTTTTATTTGAGATGTTTTAGGGCTCCTATTACTACAGTCAAAGCCTCATTATTTTGAAATCTAAGATTTGACTTGGTCAAAATAGCCAAATGAGCCACTAAATAGCCTTAAATGAAAACACTTTGAATACCAAGTTTGTACAACTTATCAAGATACACATTTGATACATAGGTCATTTTTGCATTTGAGATTTTTTTGGTAAACACTAGTCACTTGTTTTAAAAATCCACGGTGTGACTTGGTCAAACGAGGCACTAAATGGCTTCAAATAAAAAACTTTTAAATACCATATTTGTATAAATCATTGAGATACATATTCCGTATATAGGACTTTTTTGCATCTAAGAAAGTGTTAGTAATCACTAGTTACAAAACCATGAATGTGACACACACTTTATGAAACTATATGTGAGACTTATGAAGTTACAACTAAACTTTCCAAACACTTTATCAAATGTAAAAATGTTCTATGTAGCAAATGTGTATCTTGATGAGTGGAATAAACTTGGTATTCAAAAGTTTTTCATTTGAGGCCATTTCGGATCTCGAAAACTGGCCTTTAGCCGTAAAAATTTTTAAAATTCAAAAATTGAACTCTTCAAACTTTGTCCATTGAGAATTTGAATATTATAAATAATGTGGTCCTTGATGAGATGAACAAACTTGGTATTCGTGACTTTTCTGTTTTAGATATTTTAGGGCTTCAATTACTGCAGTCAAACCCTTAATTTTTTGAAATTCAAGATTTGACTTGGTCAAACATGGGCAAATGAGCCACTAAATGGCCTTAAATGAAATAACTTTTAATACCAAATTTGTACAACTCATTAAGACCCATATTTGATACATAGGTCATTTTTGTATTTGAGAAATTTTTGGTAAATATTAGTCATATGTTTTACAAATCCAAGGTGTAACGTGGTCAAACTTGGTCAAACATCTTTTCTATTTGAGATGTTTTAGTGCTCTTATTACTGCAGTCAAAGCCTCATTTTTTTTGAAATCTAAGATTTGACTTGGTCAAACATAGCCAAATGAGCCACCAAATAGCCTTAAATGAAAACACTTTGAATACCAAGTTTGTACAACTTATCAAGATACACATTTTATACATAGGTTATTTTTGTATTTGAGATTTTTTTGGTAAACACTAGTCACATGTTTTAGAAATCCACGGTGTGACTTGGTCAAACTTGGTCAAACGAGGCACTAAATGGCCTCAAATAAAAAACTTTTAAATACCATGTTTGTATAAATCATTGAGATGCACATTTCGTATATAGGACTTTTTTTGTATCTTAGAAAGTATTAGCAATCACTAGTTACAAAACCATGAATCCGACACACACTTTATGAAACTATATGTAAGACTTATAAAGTTACAACTAAACTTTCCAAACACTTTATCAAATGTAAAAATGTCCTATGTAGCAAATGTGTATCCTAATGAGTGGAACAATCTTGGTATTTAAAAGTTTTTCATTTGAGGCCATTTCGAGTCTCGAAAACTGGCCTTTAGCTATGAAAATTTTAAAATTCAAAATTTGAACCATTCAAACTTTGTCAAATGAGAAGTTGACCATTACAAGAAATGCATAACTTGATAAGATCAGCAAAGTTGATATTCAAGACTTTTCTATTTGAGATATTTTAGAGCTCCTATTACTGCAGTCAAAGCCTCATTTTTTTGAAATCTAAAATTTGACTTGGTCAAACATAGCCAAATGAGCCACTAAATAGCCTTAAATGAAAAAACTTTAAATACCAAGTTTGTACAACTCATCAAGATACACATTTGAGACATAGATCACTTTTGCATTTGAGAAATTATTGGTAAACATTAGTGACATGATTTAAAAATCCAAGATGCGACTTGGTCAAACTTAGTCAAATGAGGCAAATGAAAAGTTGACCAAAACATCAATGCAAATCTTGATGAGATGACCAAACTTATTATTCATTACTTTTCAATTTTAATCCGTTTAGAGTTTCGAATACTAGTGTTGATGAGTTTAAATTTATTAATCTCTGTACTATCGTTACCAGCTTCAGGAATTGGCTGGTGGCAGATTTCAGCATAGGTGTTCTACTTCAGGAGTGGACGCTCTGCAAGCAGGTGGCCACATCGGCCATGGATTGCCAGCATCTCGATATGGCAAAGGTGAGGATTCTTGTGTTACCTTGTGACAGACAACCATGTTTTATGCTAGATGGTTCAAGTTTCTTTTCTCTGATGTGTGGCGAGTGAATTGATGTGTCTCTGTGTTCCGTGCAACCAAGATTTCACTTTCCAAGCATTTGTCTACTGATAAGTAGCAGGTAGTGAACTTTTATGAAAAAAGATAGCAGGCTTGTTAAGAAAAGTAGCTAGCATACTTGTGTGCCGCTTAAAACAATAACGGCTTGGCATATCTTATTGTCCTTTTTACCAACTACTAGATAACAGCATAGTGGTTGTCCTCTGTGTTTCAGGGCAAGAAGGCGTAGGAGTGATTATGGCTATATATGAACATGCCAGGGTTCTATGGTAAAGCTACCGCTATCCTCTTCTATAGCTAGTTAGATATGGAGTAGATTACTACTGTTGTACCATAGTGAAGTTGATTTTTGTATGACTTGATTGAACTAGAACTTATGAATTATGACTATGTAATAGACCTGTGAAACTTTTGAGATATGGCTTGTAATGATGGTTTAAACTGTGCTCGTGTGTTTGTGGATGTATATATCTTTATGTGTGGTGGCTAGATTTGAATATGAATTTAAATTCTATAGTTCATGCAGTGGTTAAATTTGTATTCAAATTTATTTTTTTATTAGAAAATCAACTGTAAGGGCGGTTCTAGATTTAACCGCCCTTACACTGTAAGGGCGGCTGAATCACCAGCCGCCCTTACAGTGGGGCACTGTAAGGGCGGTTGGATCACCAGCCGCCCTTACAGTGGACGAGCACTGTAAGAGCCGGCTCGGAAGGGCGGCTGGGGCACCCGCCCTTACAGTGCCTTTTGAGCGCCCTTACAGTGCTTGGCTCTAGTAGTGTCACACCGCGCCGCCTCTACAGCGCCGGCAGCGGCGGCGTCAATATGGCGGAGGAGGTAAATTGACGCGCTGTACGCCACTTTAACCATATTGTTAACGATCGATCTAGAGTTGCTTCATTGACATCGTTTGAAACTACTAGATATATATGCAGTTTTTGTAGGAACGCACGTAATAATTCTTTGTTTTGCCTAGTATTCTCCCTATCAAGGGGAAAAAAAAAGTTATAATTTTAACATAGCACATTTAACCAAACCATCTAAAGTTTGACTAAAAGTTTATATATAAAAAATACTTTACGAAATACATATAGTAATACCTTTGCATGTACATTGACTTTGTATCATGAATATGGATATTGTTTTCTTTATAAATTTAGTCAAACTTTAGATTTTTATCAAGTTCTAATAAAATTGTAGTTTCATAATTTAATCAATGCTGAGGTTTTTCTTAATATACTATACGATATATCCAACAGGGCCTTAATAGTAGACCTGCAAAAGTAGTCGTGCCAAAGGAGATATCGGATTGGGTAAAGAGGAAAAAAGAGGAGCAAGCAGCACGCCACGTCTTCCTGACAGTCGAGGAAGTAAGCAATGCCTTTGAAACACGTAACCAATTGATGCGACAACTGCTAGAAGACAAGATGAAGTACGAGAGGTATATATTATTACATTTATTTATATGCATGTTTCTATATTTTGCTTATACTGTATATCAGTATATGTACTGATCCTATGCATGCATGACCGTTTTGTCTCAATCTAGGTTAAAACGAGTGTTGGTGCAATGGTGCGTGTACCCATCTTCGCTGGCATCGCCTATTGGGTGATGACGAAATGTTTTTCAAATAGGGGTGAAGATGCCACGAAAAATATGACCGAGAGCGATTAAACCCTTTGTGTTTCAGAGGGCATATATATACGCCAGTTGGTGCGTTGCAGAGTACCTGTACTGTACATATACTTTGTCATGTTCAAGACGGTGTGAGTCAGTGTAAAAATACGAGGCCTTGATCGCCACAGGGCCTGTGGGCGGTGGGCAGGGCCGACGTACGTGCGTCCCACGTGTCGTGCCCTCCTACAGTCCTGCCTGGGTAGTCCGATCCGGCTCGAATTCCGTAAGTGTATATAGGGCACGTCCCGTGCATTGTCCAAAAAAGCGCAAGAAAGAAACTTTTGCTCCACGTCGGCTCCAAAAGAGCGCAAGAAAGAAATTTAAAGTACGACTACGTACGACGAGCCACGCCAAAAGGCGACGCTACAGCTACTAGCAAGTAGCATGTCATCAGCGGCGGTGCTCCGATCTGCTGGTGCTGTCTGCCATGGGCTCCGGCCAACGGCGGCGAGACTCCGGCGGCGCATCCTCGGGGATCAGACCATAATAATCACCCCGCGCCGCCACTACAGCGGCGGCGACGTCAACACGAAGGATGAGGTGATTGACATTGGTGTCCTCGATCGTCTCGTGTCGTCTCCGTAATCCATCTCCGGCTTCATTTTTTACCGACCTTGTATAAATGTTTGTCAATGCTACGTACGGTCGATCCTGTCTAAAAAAAAAATACATCCTACTAATAGTAAGAAAACTTTTTCGATGTTCCTACACAGAGATCTGCAAAGGAGTTTTGGCAGCAACAGCAGGCCGCATCTCCATGAAACTCGACGTAGCAAGTGATTCATTTGATACACATCACCTTTTGTTAAAACAACTGCTACAAGATAAGATCAAGTACGAGAGGTATGCAATTAGGTACTTAAGTCGTTTGGCTTTTTTGACTCAAAGTTTAAACCACTCGTCTCATTCAAAAAAATTGTGTAAACATAGTTAAACTTTAGTCATTCTTGAAGAACATATATTAATAAAACAAGCCACAACAAAAGATGTGATATTTGACACAATTTTTTGAATAAGACAAGTGGTCAAACTTGGGGTTCAATAAGTCAAATGTCTTTCAATTTGGAACGGGTTTAGTATTATATATATGTATATCACTATATATATTTCGCTTATTTTCCTTTTCAAATTATAATTTACTAATCCATTCATACTTTTAGTTTTGTTTGACATTTTCCACTCCAAATTTAACCATTTGTCTTATTCAAAGTTTGTGCAAAATATTACTGGTCTGTTCTAAATTATAGTTCATTTGACTTTATCACCCAAGTTTGATCACTCGTCTTATTCAAGAAATTATGCTAAATATCACTTATTTTATTATGGTATACTTTATTAATAAATATTATATAGGAATGACTTAAATTTGCCTATGTTTGTACTTTTTTTTTGAATAAGATGAGTGGTCAAACTTATTATGGTTAAAAAAGTCAAACGAACTACAATTTGAAACGAAGGGAATACTTCTTTTTGCTATAGATTGCTTGCTTTATTAATTGAAGTTATTGAAGAATGACTTAAATTTGATAAAGTTTGCATAATTTTTTAATAAGACGAATAGTCAATCTTGGAGTAAAAAAGTCAAATTACCATAATTTGGAACTACGGGAGTACTATATCACTATATCTTGGTTTCAGATTATAGGACATTTTGACTTTT
Organism: Cymbopogon citratus; assembly: GCA_031170775.1. Taxonomy (NCBI): domain Eukaryota; kingdom Viridiplantae; phylum Streptophyta; class Magnoliopsida; order Poales; family Poaceae; genus Cymbopogon; species Cymbopogon citratus. Next base: position 6,971 of record DXKC01021057.1, read on the forward strand.
CTAGATGCATTGCTTTTACTATGTACTAGACTATCTTGTATAGTAAAAATGTGGAAAAGGTAAAACACTTTATAATTTGAAACAACAAAAGTAGTGGGCAATGATATGCGCATATATACTCTACTGCCGTGGAGACGACTTCTTCCAATTCGACTGATCATATATATGTTTACATGGTCTTTCATTTGTATCTTCACTAGATTAAAACGAGTGTTGGTGCGCGTACCTATCTTCGTCGGCATTGCCTATTGCTTGAAGCAATATTTTTCTGGTGTGAGTGGTGATGAAGAGGCCAAGAAGATGACCGGGAGCCATCAGACATCCGTGTGTTTAATTTGAAAGTGCATCTAGCTATATACTGGTGCTGCGGTGCAGACAAAGCTTAAACACTGTTTATCTAGAGTGGTACTGATGGCCATATATTTGCTGGTAGCGATTAATAATTATACCTTGTCAGTGTACTACTGTAACTATAAGTGTCTAGGGGCTGGGTTGGCAGCCAACATGCCCATGCTTACTACGGCTGGCAGCCAACATGCCCATGCTTACTACGGCCTTGTTTAGATTGGGGTGTAAAGGTGGAAAGGTGAAATTCTGGGTACTGTAGCACTTTCGTTTGTATTTAATAAATATTGTCCAATTATAGATTAATTAGGCTCAAAAGATTCGTCTCGTGATGTTCAACTAAAGTGTGTAATTAGTTTTTGTTTTTATCTATATTTAATGCTCCATACAAGCGGCTAAAAATTGATGTGATGGTGACGTGATGGAGAGAGGGTGAAATTTTTTACCATCTAAACAAGGCCTACATTGTTTTTTTTTCTTCTAAGTTCTACTAGAAGCCCCATCAAACTTTGGGTGTCGTCGTGTGCTTCTCCATTGTTTTTGCAGAGCAAAAGGATTGAGCGTGTTTGACGAGTGCTTCCTCCAAAATTTTGTCCCAAAAACTGATGTTTAGCTCTTGAAACTAGGTTGGGCTCATATTGGTTTAAAATTAGGATTGCATGCCTTCATGCATTCCTTTTAATTAGCAGAGTATTCTTTAATCAGGATGGATCGCATTCAAGAGCCAAACACACGATTAGTTCCTTGTTGAATTAGTTTGCCCCTTAAAACCAATTGATTTTCCTCAATAGCTAAAATGCATCGTTACTTTCCAAATCAAAGTGGTGTCTACTTTTACCGAATCAAATTGACATTTCTCAAAAAAAAAGGAACCTTGCTCTGTTACAGTACAAATAAAATAAACTAGAATTGAAAATTCTTCGTTATTTTTGTCCAGATGCAAATATCATTCACATCTATATCTCTTATAAAGATAATAAAACCCACTAGCTATTTCTTTAGACGTACAAATTAAATGTGTACATCAGCATCCACTTAACATCCCACTAGCACATTCTATCTCATCATACAGAGTGTCCACGTCATCATCTACTAACTCATCCAACTAACATATATCATTATATTTCGTTCAAACTATTCACATTAGCAAACAACACCATTACTAACATATATTCAGTTATCCACGTCAAAATACTAAAAAAATTATCCACTAATATGTATTTGTATAATTTTACCGGTGATTCCCATAGCAACACGCAATTTTTTTTCATAGTACCATATAGTTTCGGTTATGCAAAAATGTACCTCTAAGATATATTTGCACACTCAAGAACCGTATAAATTTCATCACCAAAGGAGACATCTGTCTTTCCTGGTGAGAATATCGTTGTCTGGTCATTATAGATAGTTTTTTTTTTCCTCGCATCACATGATAGTTTATATTATAGTGTGTTATTTCACATGATATTAAAATACATACATAAAACCTTACAATTATCTAATCATTCTGAAGAAATTGAGCCCTTTCATTTGGCTGCACTGTATTTGTAAAAATTATAATTATATTCATTTCATCGTTTCTAGAAGAATTGAATTCTTGAGTTTGTTTCATATGGTCGTTGACATTCATTCATGGAGCATTTCTTCTCTTTCCCATTTATTAGGCCTTGTTAGGATTGGGTCTGAAATGGCCGGCCCAAGATGGAATTTGCGCTCGGTTAGCCCACGCGGCCCGGGAACTGACCCGCGATTGAAAGAAATCCTCGCCTGGGCGAAGGTGACGGCGGCTCCCGGGGCGATGACGCCGGCGCCGGCGCCGGCGCCGGTGCGGCCCTCTCCCCTCCGGTGGCAGTCCACTGTTGTGTTGTAGAAGCCTCCTCTCTGGAAAGCTTCTTGCCATTATTCCCATCCAACTCCACCCATCCGCCGCCTCGTCGGATGCGCCCGACCACCCCGCGCCGCCGCCGCCGCAGCAGCAGCCGGTGAGCGTCCCCTCTCCTTCGCTCCGCGAGGTGTCTTTGTAGGAGGCGGCGCCGGACGGCTGTCCGGTGCCTGCTTCCTCTCCTATCGCCCGTTTGCCGTAGGGTTTGGTCCAGTTGTGTGTAGAACCTAATTCTCGAATCTCTCTCAGATCAATGACAGGTGATGTGTATATTTGTAACGTACTAGCATATGATGCATGATTAGGGAATCCCTCGCATAGGCTTCGCTTTTGCTGCAGAGTGGGGGAGAGAGAGGAGAGGAGCCATGGCGTTGCTTTGCTTTTGTTCTTTGACAGTTAAGTTGGATTCAGATTTCAGGCTTAACAAGCAGTAACTAATCAGTAGTAAAATAGGAGTCTGAGTTGAAAAAACAATTGTGTAATTACTAGGGAAAGACGAATAATCTTAGCTTGACATCTGGCCTATCTGAAATGGACTCGCTAGTCAATGTCTTCAGTTCAACAGACAAGGCGTAGGACCACTAATATGAATTGCATTTATTTTCCTTTTCTTCCTGACGATATGTACAGACCCTCTCTTATTAATGATATTTCTTTTTATTTTATGTTGTATACAAAAAAGTGTTAGATTAACGAACTGCTGTAATAGTGTATGCATCTATTGCTTTGGAGAAAATGTCGCCTTCTTTTAGAGTCGTTCTAGTGTTGTTGTGACTTTGTTCTTGTATTTCACAATTCATATTTGTACATAGTACATTAATTGACATTTCCATTATAGAATTATTTTTGCATCATTTGATCTCAATTGCTGGAAGCTCATAAATGTTGTGCTGAATTTTTGTTAACTTCTTCCTTTTTCTTCAGATGAGGCTAAAGAAGAAGCTAGTTTTTCAAGGACTGGAAGACCATGACAAAAATGACCAATCCAAGTGTTCAAGAAGCACAGAAACATTTTGAGGAGGTTAATGGTACATCAGAATAGTTTTTATTCATTTTTCTTTGCCTGCTTTCTGTCATTCTCTTGCTTGAACTTAATGTGAGCACATTACAATTGTATTTATGGCTGCTAGAAGAGGGCTGCACTTGTTTTTATGGTTATCTCATATACTGGCACGCTTCCTGTCAATTTTATTACACACTTGCCTTTAAGTTCGAGAGCATTGCTTGCCTTTAATAACCATGACATCAGTGTAGAAAGAATGAAACGTTTGAAGGCTGAAGCCAGTGTTTGTACATGATATTTTTTTTCCAGTTCTGAATCTGTCATGCCGTATGTAGCTGTGTTGAGTATAGGTGTCTGTTAGACAGCCGTATATGGCTGGTCTGGGCCTGGGCCTTACTGCCATCTGCTGCACTGCATTCGATTTCTTGTTCGGCAAAGATTGAGTTGTATATCGTAGAGATACCGGAGGTCGATTCTAGTTCCATAAGCTGCCCCTATATATGACATGTATCATGTAACCCCAAATCAATGAACTATCATACGCTGCAATGCTGCGTACCTTCTTTCAGTGCCATCCATCCACAGTTACCCATACCCAGTAATTCTTACCTGTTTGCCCATTGGATATGGATAATTGAAACTTGAATGGGTATGGGGAAATAGGTCCTAGGTATGGATGGGAAAAGGCATGGGTGTGACCAGATTTTGCCCAACGGCATCATTATGCTTCAGTTTGGTTGGGTGTTTAGTTTAACATGACATATTTTTACATACTAGCAGGAACCCCACACAGTTGTGCGGGCTAGCATGCATAAAAGTTTAGCATGAGAAGGCACAAACAATGCAAAGCACACATTGAAGAATAACATTAGGTTGTTACAGATTCTAAACTTGACAATGCAATTATTTGTTCATGTGAGGACATTCTGAGTAGATATTGAATGGTATGGATCATGTGAAAAGGGAAACTAACAGAACAGGAAAGTTACTCTTCATTAGCACTCTCCATGCCTTTAAATATTCGCATTGACAAAGCTGGAACATTACAATTTGTTAGTATGATATGAAGAACTCATCTGTTAAAAACAGATAGACGGCCAGATACTGAAAATATAAGAATTGCCAACATCCATCCTTGTTCGAAGGTTGGAGATATAAGGCCGTAGAATCTTGCTGGGGTAAGTAAGGCAGGCCTTAAACTAACCATAGTCCAAAAGCCGATGCAAACTAACAGAGATTGGAGGAAACATGCACAGGTGATGTTTTCATATGACTGGTAGGACAAGAAAGTAGATTTATGGTTCCAAAAATGTTGCTTCATTTTTTGAACAGTCACTCTTTTTTCTTTTTTTGGCTTCCAGTAATCCTATTATCATCCAAATTCAACGAATTTTAACAGTTTTTATGGCTCCTCATACTTAACCTTGAATATTCTCATGTGCTCTTCTCATTATTACAAAAATGTTGCTTCATATTTTGTTTAGTGAACATATGCTATTGAAGTTTGTTTTATTCTCTCCACTGTTCGATTGCACCCTGTTTTTGTGCTAAAGGCGGTCATGTGTATATGTCATGCATAATATGTTTTGGGTATTTTTTCCCTCTCTTTGCTTCAATGTATATTGTCTGCCAATGCTTTCTATTTGGAGATGTTAATTGTTCTATATTCAACAATCGAATAATTTATTAAAAGGGATTACCATAGTGCTGCAGCAACACAGGTCATCAACAATCTGAGCTTCTAATCGAATTGTCTACCTACCCAGTACCCACAATGACAACAGCAATAAGGATAGAAAATTTATAATTTGGTATTCCTTTCTTTGATTAGTTTATGACCGTCACAATATTCTTCATACCCATTTTTCTACTATAGAAGTTCAAACCTCCCTGTTATATGATTTTAGCTACATATGAATATACAGAATGCCTGGTTACCTGTTCCTGTACACTAAATACCAAATTATTCTTATGCAGATTTTCAGATGCCGCTACATGTCCTTTTAATGGTACATCCGCAGGCAAGGCAAACTACAATGTCTCCATGTATTAATAACATGGGAAATGGCGATACCACCAACTGGATTATGGTCTGAGCGCATATATAGATCTTATTTTGGCCAATGCAAAGGTACATGCCAATTTTCTTATGTACTTTCCCTTTGTCAATATATGAAAACTGACTATCGTTGCATTCTTCTTAGATATGTATGTTCAATGGTATTCAGAGGTCTCAGCTGCTGAATTTTATGCCAAAATATTTCGTATACTATACTGTTGTTTAATATGTCTGCCTCTCAAGTTGACATTACTAGATTGAAGCTATGTTAAACCTCGACAACTAGATAATAGATTATTATTTTTACAATTCTAACATTTCTCTGCTAGAGAGACATACTTTTAGATTTGCCAAGCATAGCTACTTACTTTTAGAGGTTTGGTTCACCGCTTTCATTTCTATAAATATGAGTTCACATATACACAACTTGAAGTGTTCATTTGACAGCTTGCAGCTCCAGTTGTTATTCCTAAAAAAAGTCCGGCATAAGTGATTGCTGCAGTACTCATGGTAAGTCATAACTTTCTAGATCCACTCTTAATTTATCTTCAATATATTTGTAGTGTCTTCGAGGTTACGATTTTTTTATTTGTTTAGATGTGGTTTCATATAATAGTTAAAGTCTATGAACTATGATTACAACTGCAATGCATTGTTTTAGAAATTGTCCTACATGTAGCTCTACACTGGAAATATATAACATCTTGGCATTCCAAGGGAGCGCACCAGTCCATATTAACCTTTAAAACTGTGTTTGTCTCATTGAACTTCATCAGTGCGCTCAATCCCTATTCATCTTATACATTGTTGAACTTGGCTGGTGAACTACAGCAAATATGATATAGTTCTTCATATATACATTCTGTCACAATTTTTCCCAACCTTCATTTCTAGTCGTATCTTATTACTAATTTGTTATCCTAAACAAATGACATTTATGGGGATGACATTGGCAACTCAATTAGTAAATACAGTTATTTGATTCATCCATCCCAAACTGTGGTTTTTACTCTTCTTTAATTAATTTCTGAGTGTTATTTCAGATAAAAGTTGTGTAGCATATTCCAGCTTCATTGGAACAGTGTTACAGCTACAAAAGACAAACATATTTAACAAGTTTCGTGTCCTTTATAATTGTCCTTGGATACCTACAGAAGGCATGGCATGTTAACCCTGCCTTGTTGTTTTAGACAAACCTATCTCAGACTTCTAAATAAATGGGTTCAGTAACACAACCATTGTACCAAGTTTTGAACATTTGCTATGTTGCAGACATGCTGATCTATATACGTGAGGATGATGGGATGATTTTGAGTAGAATTCAAGGACTGCGCAAAATTGCAAACTGAGCTGAGAAAGGTCAGCTCCATCTCTATGGCAATGTCATGCAGTTTGTAGATTGAGACCTGATGTTCAAGGCTCTCCTCCATCTTCAACACATGTTTTCCAGTGTCCTTGCTGGTATGATTTTTTCTTGCTCCCCCCAGAGCAAAAATCTTTCCTGTCACTTTTCAAATTCCAAATTTCTCGCTGCTCTATTTGGACTTCTCTAAATGGAGCACAGGAGAGAGACAAGTATAAATTTGATAATTAATGCAGTTGGCCTGAATTTAGTTTTGCTCTTTTCATCGTGTGTGTCCAAATTTTAAAATTGTAAGGGCCTATCTTATGAAACAATAATTAATATATAACGTCCTGCTGATGGTGAACCTTATAGCTTATCAATATGCACTTACCTTCATGTAATCAGTGTTAACCATAAATAAATTTCAGTGAGAATTCTGCTTCGAATTTTATGTGTTTCTGTTGGTAAGTGCATATTGACATGTCCCCTTGCCAAACAAGACTAGACTGATTAATACTGTCAAGGTTACAGTGGCCTTTTCCATTTTGTTTTGTGCACTTGATATATGTTTCATAGAAATGTGACTGAAAGAATATAACAAAGGCCACATCTAATCTAAGACATAAAATGAGGCATAACCACTAAAAGTAGATCTTTCTATATTTCAGCATGCAAACTGCAAAGCAAAACGCACCATATTAGTTCACTGATTCATACCTATTGTGACCTGTGAAATGTCTCCAACTTCGCCCTTCTGCTGCACATTATTGCAAATTATCTGTAGGTTAGTCAGTCCTACCAAAAAGGAAGTTGTATTTCAACTCTTGCAGTTTCACCTTTGTTTCCCTATCAACACAGCATAATATCCGAAATTTTAACTCACCAAGGAAACACTTGACCTGACCCTCAAACTTTTCGAGGCCAGAGAAAAGAGAGTACAATGTGGTAGGAGGTGGTACCAGTTTTCATACACACAGGAAGTGCTATGACCTGATGGTCCGTAGATGCAGAGTTACCTCCTACTGCCTTACCTCAGCCTGCAGCAGTTCAGCCTGTCCTGTACTGCTACTGCTTGCCTACGTATTGAGATCGTGTGTTGTTTATTTCAGGTTCAGCTCACTAGCTGCTGCCAAGACACAATACCGTAGATGTCTGCTCCTCGGCAAATCCATAGTTCCATACCATATCCTGAGAAACTTATACCACCATTCATCACCGTCGTCTGCTCTCTTGAGACCTGAGAAACCTATGTAGTTTATATTAGCCATCACGCTTTTCTTGCTTCAAATCTGTAACTGCATTGTGTGCGATGGTGCGGTCCCTGCACTAGTGTTTATATTATTATGACATGTAGAGTACGGATTCATTCGCTTTGTCATTCACTTTTCCTGGAGTTTCTCATACATTTTGGTGTGGTCCGGTCAAATTTGGATCAGGGAAAACAGATGTGACAAATTTGCTTTGGCTATTATAGTATTCGAGTTTGAGACTGAGATTGGTCCAAAATAATTCTCTCTCTCTCTCTGAAATTGTGTAGACAATGGACAGTTTTTTTTTTGGGAACAATGGACAGTTCATGCTGAGATCATCGTTCGAATTTGTGTCGGTATCCACATATGCTCATGCACTCCAACGAAAAAGGCAGCACTTTCCGAAGAAAGTCAAAACACCGATTATCGCACCCCCCACCATCTATGCATGTCCCCAGACATACATACATGTAGGTGCAAGCTACCCGAACACATCGCCCCAATGGCGGCATCGTCACGAGGACGGAATCACCCACACATGGGACACTTTCATATAAACATGTGTGTAACATGTAAATAATCCGGTGTCAAATATAATATCACTCTTCCCTAGACCGGCGTTTGTCCGATCATGCACTCACGAGCTCACACTTACCTTGGACGTAGCGGCAATTGGATCCATACATTACTATCCAAGTGAATAGCACTCATACATTGTCAAGCCGTATGAGCAGCAGAAAGTAAAATATGATGCAATATCCCCCAAGAGTCAGTACTTAAATAAGCCATCTGAATTCCTATTGGGCATAAAGGGTAAGACCATTGGCACACTTTACTTTTCAGAACTTTTGAATACTCATACCAAGAGAAGTTTTCGAAAATAATTTCAATAAACAAGTTGATTTGAGTTTTAATGACACTTATGAACAGTAATCCCGCTAAACCTGCTCCGGTACCAACTGTAACAGAACCGCCCAATTTATACAAGATTAAGTAAAGAAAACAACCATAACCCGATTATTCTCCGTACTTAACCTCGGATAAACCCGGTAGTCCGTGAAATCACGAAGGATTTCAAACTTTTTCCACAATACAAGAGGACCGTAATAGTTCAGCGGTATCCATTCAGAAGCATACATCCTTCAAACATAATATTACAAAAGATCGGAGTACAGAATTAGTAGAGTTATTACAAACCATAATTTTACAAACTCTGAAGCGGAAGTCTTTAACAACAAACCATCTTAAGCTTATTTATAATACAGTGCCAACGTAAAGGTCTTTCCCACAAAGCATTAGAAACGATAAGAGTGATCGCGCCCACGATCTAAGCTTCATCCCCAGCGGGGTAGAGGCAGTGGATACAATAGTTATAAATTACCTGATTATCTGCAAAACAACATAGGAATAGAATCCTGAGTACAAGAAGGTACTCAGCAAGACTTACCCGATAAAACTAAAACAAAATGACTCCAAGGATAATGAAGGCTTTATAGTGGTTTGGCCAACCTTTGCTAAAAGCAGCATTTCGTATCTATTACTTTTAGTGAACCTCAGGATTAAGTTATTAACTTAATTACTAAATTATGGGCTAACCCTAAACATTCAATAAAGAGAGGCAATACATAAGTGATTTAAAACCATCTTGCCAAAGTAAATCATCCTGTCGATCTCATCACATTTAGGGGTTTATAGTGGTGAGATCGCCCATGTCAAGTGTCCACTAACCAGGGACGATGGCGATTCGAATCGGATTCCAACTCAGCTGAGGGGGTGTTCCCTACACAAACCGCTCCCGTTGATCAAACAAGATATCGATCACCGAAGAATCCTATTCGGGTTCAAGTCGCGGCATGGATAGGGCCACATACCTGCCCAAGAGCACCTGACTGCCGGCCAGCATCGGGTTTTAAGGTCACGCTCTTGTACCGCATTCATCGATGCGCGTTAGCAGGGTGCTTCGAACCCAAACCCGGCCCGACTAGGTATCGGCTTCAGGGTCGGAACGACTTATCCTTCCACTTAAGTGTAGAGCATTGTTCAATCGATACATGAGGAACCACACGCACGAATATCTATAAGGAGTACCAGACGACGGCTGGATCCCAGTGTATTAGCAGCACGGATGATTCCCATGAATCATCAGGCAAGATTATCAGTAACCACCTATAACATGCGGGTAATAAGACATTACCCGACTTCTGCCGTTCTAAGCCAACAAAGCATTAACTGACTCGAACGAAATAGGACATATGTGGCAGGGTATAAAGAGCAG
>DXKC01021067.1:0-10860 GCA_031170775.1 Cymbopogon citratus
GACATCTTCATATCCTCCAAATTAGTGTCAACAAGGCCTATATCTGTTTGTACCTGCAGGAGGAGCCAGCTGTTGGTGCAGCATTATTATCATGGTCTAGGTATGTGGAGAAAGAAAACATGTGTACACGAGACTCCGCTCCAGCAAAATTTTGAAGCTTTCATCAAATCTCTAATGGTAAGCGTGCACAAAAACATACTACAAGATAGCTGTAAGCGAAGTATGTTTCGCCTCAGTTTCTAATCTCTGATCACAAGCGTGCACAGAAACACATACACTCTACTACAAGATAGCAGTATGCAAACTATGCTTAACCTCAGCTTCAGTCATCTGTTGCTCACGCAAACAAAGCAATGCCCAGAGTAGTATAACAACCTGCCATGCATTCATCGCACAGATGCTCAATTATCAGGAAATTTCAAATTTCTTTTAAAGAAACTAATGAAATTTTAACAATAAATATAGATCGAGCAACATGATACAGCTCTGTATAAAAAACAAAAATTTATTGCCCTAGAAAGGTTTGCTTCTTTGTAAATGATCAAATGTTTACATGAGAATTAGTACAAACCAGGACTCCAAAGTTTACAAGGGCTAAAAATAACTAAAATTCAGTAAAAAAAAAACTACCATGAATTATCATAACAGTGAAGTCATTTCTATACAGGCTGCTGGCTGTCACCCTCACAGAATTTTGAAAATTCCACACTCAGAATTTGAACTATTGAGTGTTGACAAATCGTGTATTCAAAGGAGATAAATCCACCCAATGATCTGTGGAACGAGGAGCATCACAGGGTAAAAAAAAATGGCTATAGACACTGCAAAAAAACTGAAATACCTACCGTCAACCAAAAAACTAGATCATGAGGGACACTCCACGCAACCCAAAGCATGTTGAACTAGGAAATGAAGTGACAGATAACCACAGTTCACATGACACAGCAAAATCTCATTGAGTACATCAGTGAAACACTGAACCATGAATATCATTCCCACAATAACAGCATAAAGAATCTAATAGGCACCAGCACGAAATCATAAACGGAGTGAGCACCTGTGCAGCAATTCCCATACCATGGCAACAAATAGCCAAGTTGAGTCCATCCATATCCCAGAAGGGTAACTGATGGAATCATAGAGCTCAATAACATATAACATAAAAATTGATGGAACATGTAAACAAAGTTCATAGATCCTATAATGAACAGATACACGCATAGTACAGAAACATCATAGGATCCATATAGTACACTCTTTAGCACAACCATTGAAAGTAGGCACAAGCTAGAACAGCACAGGTGCCACGCTCTTTCTTATCAGAGTTCAGGTTCTTATGACATCCTGCTTGAAGATATTTGAGAAAGCATTCCAAACCTGCAGCAGAACAATACCTCAGCTCCCCCTTGCAAAATTAATGCGGGACCTCCCAGATCCACCATCATAATCATCCCTCATTGAGGACCCACCGCTCGCCTTCATGGTTCCTCCACCTCCAATCTTCTCCACAGCTTTCTTACCCTTCTTCACCTCAGTCAAGAACTGATCCAGACCAAATGGATCAGCTTCTTCCTGCTTATCGAACTCCACAGGTCTGTCTCGCTTGCCAGTCCTTTCTGAAGCACCAGTAAATCCCTTGTCAGGCTTGAACCTTTCAGTCTTCATAACCTTCTCCAACTGTTCATCTGCATCACCATATACATCTGAATCCCCATCCTTCTTAGGCCTGTATAGTGTGGACATCGTGGACTGTGCTGTGAAGAGACCCTTAGAGTAGATGTTGTACTGATCATCTGTGGCAAAACCAGAGTCCATTCCCTTGTCCTGGTTGAACAGGCGCTGGTCATACATGACCTCACCACCTTTTGCACCACCAGTGCTTGCCATACCAAGAGCAATCTTCTCACTGATATCACGATCCCTGTCTCTGGTGATCTTACTCTTCTTGCCCATTGCAGCATCCTTGGCTTCCAGCCTCCTCTCCCTCTCCCTCTCACGTCTGCGCTCCTCACGGATTCTATCACGCTCAATCCTTGCTTCTCTCTCTTCTCTAGACTCCCTGCGCTGCTCACGCGATTCGCGTGGTTCACGCGGTTGCTCCATATCCATATCTTCATCAACAGCCTCAACTGCTCCCCTGCCGCCACCAGCAGGCACACCTGATGGTGCAGGCGGGGCACCAGTCCTCTCCATACGTGCCCTCTGTGCAAGAGCCCTTAGCTCTTGCTCCTTCCTCTCCTTCTCCTTCAGCATAAGTTCCCTCTGAACCTTGGAGCGCATCTGCACTGCCTCCCTCGCCTTCTGCTCTGCTACATACAATGCTTCAGAAAGCTTTGCAAAGTTATCATTGATCTGCACCTCCTGCAGCCCCCTCCCATCAGCCGCCAACCTCTTATCAAGCGGAATTGTGTAACCCTTTGGATTTTTCCAATTTGAAATACAAGGTGGGATCTTCCAATCCTGCTGATCCTTCACGGTAACCGGCCGTGGAGGGGAGTGCATCACTGGCACAGGTGGTGACCCAGACGCCCGGGGCACACGCTTGTGCTTGAACTTTGGTGGCTCAAGAGGATCCACCGCCATCTCTGACATCCTAATGATCCTCTCCTTTGCACCTGAATTGAAAGCTGCTGATTGCTGGGACGGCTTATACTTGATGAACTTGGACTCAGAATCATGAGTCGGCACATTCTTGGGCTGAGCTGCAGAGAGGCGGACGTTGACAACCTTCTCCAAGGCGGCCTTGGTCCGTTCGGTGGTCTCCTCGATCTTCTTCTGCTCCTCCTCGTCGTCGGACGTCGCCTGGGAATCGGCAGTGGCTATCTTCGGCACGAGGTCGCTATGCTTGGAGTAGACGATCTTGCCTGCGTTCTCCCCCTGCTTGACGACGGCGTCGAAGGCGACGCTGCCGTGCGCGTCGACGGTGAGCGCAAGGATCTTGGACCCGCCCTTATCGTCGCGGCGCCCCATGCCGAGCGGGTACTGCGCGACGTGGATCTCCGGGAAGGCGCCGCCATCGCCGAAGTCCTCCGGCCGTCGGGGCACGAACCCCGCTCGCTTCCCGTACGGCGGCACGGGCCGGGCGGCGGCCGCGGGCCTCGCTGCCGCGGCCGCCTGCGCCGACTCCCCGCCGTACCGCTCCTTGAACCAGGGGTCGCTGCTGTGGTCGTAGAAGGTAGACGCCGACGTCTTGGGCGCCGGTAGGAGATCCTTGAGCGTCGCCATGGCGGCGGCCGCGCGCGCGGCGCGTTGGATCTACGGCTGACTAGGGTTCCGGCGAGTCGCCTGGTGGGGATCGGGGGAAAATCGATGAGGAGGACAAGCTAGGGTTTGATTCTAATTTGGGGAAAGTGATAAGGGTGTGTGACTAGGACGGGTGGGTCAAGGGCAAGGCGGCGGCTACTGGCTGGGTTGGGCTGGGCTTTTTGCCGATTCGAAAAGGCCCGTTTCAGCAACGAAACCGGCAAGCCCACAATGAGGCCTGCTAAGGCGGGTGGAAGTAACGGGTACCATTGGCTTGCGGGTTGGACCCGTCGCGCAGCCTTCCTTGACCCATCACCCGTATTCCCGTGCTCGCCCGTTACCGTGAGCCCGTGACTGTCACAGGCTCACAGCTGCCGCTCGGGTTTAGCGGTTAGCGCCGCCGCCGGCGGCTTGCAAGCGTAACCCCGCCCTGGCGATGCGACTCCCGGCCCTCCCCTGAGACGACACACCGGCCCACCCCGTGCTCCGCCGGCTCCCGCGTCCGAGGACGGCCACTACGCCCGCGCTCGCAGGTCAGGCAGCTTTCCTTCTTCAATTCCCCTTCCTGCAGATGCCTACAGTATATATTAAGGCAGTAGCTTGTGTGATTAAAATATACAACGTGTTTGACTTCAAGCATTGTTCTGTACAATTCCACTGCAACTGTGTCTCTCCCTTTAGCTTTTGAAATATTTAGTAATTATTAACTTCAGAGTAGCAGTACTAGGATCAATGGAGATCAGTCAATCAATAAATAAATATTAAATAATGTAAAGTTTTCGACCGAGTTGCAGTACAGATCGATGGGCATGATTTTTCTCATTGTGCAGCATGTGGGTTAATATTTCTATATGCCAACACGTTTTCATCTTCATATATGCCCATTGATTTTTGTAGATGGAAAAGCCTCCGAAGGTTCAGGCAAAATGGGATGCTTTTGCTGCCAAAGTTTTTAACGACATTTGTGTGGAAGAAATCCTTGCCAACAATAGACCACAACAATGCTTGAATTGTGTAGGCTGCAAATCTTTTAAGGAAGTTCCATGATCGTGCTAATAGACCATATACAAAAGAGCAAATGAAGAACAGGTGGGATGCACTGACAAAGAAATATAACCAATGGAAGACTCTTAACATTAAAGTTGCTGGATTAGGGAGGGATCCTGTGACTGGATGTATCTCGGCTGGTGCGGATTGGTGGGCAGAACAGAACGCGGTGAGATGTAGTAATTGGCTCTTGTTTTGAGTTTACATACAAGTAGTCATTTTTCATGAATTTAATCAAATGAATGTTTTTTATGTACTGTGTTGCTTTCAGGTTATGCCATGTTGTATCGTTTTTGAAACTCCGCTACTTGAACATGAGGACCAGATGCAGATCATGTTTGAATCTATTAGAAGTGGAGATGGTGAGGGTCAGGTTCAGAGTGGTGGTGATGGTGAGGGTGAGGTTCAGAGTGGTGGTGATGGTGAGGGTGAGGTTCAGAGTGGTGGTGGTGGTGAGGGTGATGTTGAGGGGGGTGACACAACAAAGGTTAGATCCACTTCAGATAAAAGGGTTGAGAAAAGGGCAGCTCATTATTCTCCCAAGGGAAACAAGAAGAAGAATTTTAGAGATCAAGATGAGATGAAGTCCCCAATTAAAAATCAGCAACTTCACTGGTGGTTGATTTAGAGAAGAGATTGCTAATATGCTGTCTCAACTCTCAAGTCATCGAGGATGGGGCTGAAGAAGGGGGGTGACGAACACTACTCTTCTTATGAAGGAGTATAACGACGTGTTCATTACTTTTTGAAGACACCAAATGGGAGATTGAATTGGCTGAGGGCATGCGAGGATAGGTAGTGTTGTTGTCTAAAGTCCAATTAAAATTAGTGTCGTGCACAGGTGGCCGGTCCTTACTTTCTATAAATTATCAGTATGTAATGTGATCTTCCTTTAGCTTCACCATGTATGGCTGTATGGATCACCTTAGTACAAATGTTTTTTAAAGTTTTGTTTGCATATATTGCTCTCATATTTTATGGGTTCTACTGGTATGAAGAAGGCAGGTCCTAGGAAAATCCCTGTCATGACTTGAATCCAGTGGACTGAGATCCACAAGTGATATAACATATTCAAAATGAGAAGGCCATTTTCCTACACCTTCATGATACCCTGTGGACATGATCATGGCTTGAGATCAAGTAGAGGCCCTCATTGTGTCTTACTGCAAGTACTACTGCCGCACACTCCCCTGATACATCGTTCCATTTATTTGATTATGTATCTACTATCTCTTCTCTACCTGACCCTACACTTGCAAACCAATGAAACTGACTAATTTCTCTATATATGTATATACTATGTCTTTCCTCTCTAAATGCAGCACAGCACCTCTGACTTGCCATCCAAATTCAGAATCCCTTCATCAATCTGACTTCACCAACAAATCAAAACTACTCTACTCTGCCACCTATCTTGCTCATGCAATCCTCTCATTTCTTATGACGCTGCTCTATAATCTATAACCACAAAGTTGCATCTACTATATTCTATAACAAGGCTTCTTAAACCAAAAACCTCTGAACATTGATCTTATGTCAGCAACCATCTGCAGTTTGCTGAACAAATCTACCAATTTTTTTATCTGTTCCCACATAATTCCTCCAACTTGAATTTGTACACCACTATTAACTGAACCTTGATCATGTGCAGATCACTGAACTATAGCGCAATTTCTATGCCTGCAACAATACTACAAGACCACTCTTTCTTCTACTGAACATGAGCTGCTCTTCTAGCATAGTTTGCCTCTACTTAACTCTGCTTGAATCACCTACATGAGCTGCTCTTCTGGCATCAACACCTCCGCCAGTTCCCCTTCCATCTTGCTTCTCCTACACTTATCTCTCCATGTCGGACAGCAGCAGCACCAAGCAAAAAACAAAACAAAACCCAAGGCCTCATCATTCAAGGGGTGCCAAAAAAAAATCTCTTGCCACGTATTTCTTTTTTATTGTTGAAATAAAAAAATCATATCCTTTCGTTGCGAGTTTTGATGTATTTTCTTATCATATTTAAGGCTAATCTCAACCAATTCAACTTCTTTAATATCCTCGACTTGCATCCTATCCTATGAGAGTAAACCTCTTGTGCATACCACATGCTCTCAACTTAAAATCCCTTAAGATGCATACCTTAGAACCTCTTCCCCCCTAACAGTACGACTAAGAAAAACCAAACCTCAAATACATGATCACTAAAACTCCAAAATCAGAACTGGAGCTTAATGCGTTCAATTTATCCCCTCATTGCCATAAAAACTATCGTATTTGAGCCACTGTTATTGGAATTGACATAAATCTACGACTAGGAGCATGAGAAAGTGACTCGGTGAGCTTAAAGCTATGATAAATAACATGTTGAGATAGCATGACGTAAAGCATGATTAGGTGGCGAATTCAACACATTGTTGAGATTTACGTAACTGGGGGGAGATCGAGTTATAACATTGATTAAATTCTACATACATGTTTTTTCATCAGAGTTTTCATTACTCATTAGACTCGGGCAAATCACTGGTCATTTTATCTGTGTAGGACTTTTATGTTTTTTTTCTATACTTTTTGATAGTTGTTTCTACTAAAAACATAAATATATAAGATTAACGTGATGGTTTTTAGCCCTCAAGAGTTAAGATGTTCTCTTTTTTTAAATTAGTTAGTGGTAAGTTTTAATCAGGCAATTACAATTTTTATGTAAAATTATTTTTTAATATTTATATATTTTCTTTGAAATTATTTGGAGATCAAACTATTGTTTTTATATTGTTTATTAAATTTGACTTTACTAATTCTTTTATATGGGATATTTATTTAAATATTTACTTTTCAATTTTTATGGAGTAAAACTGTTGTTTCTCCATGATTTATTATTTTAAAATTACTATTATGATCACCCTGTTCCAAATTATAGCTTTTTTTTTTGGTACATGGCTTTTGTTA
This sequence comes from Cymbopogon citratus, assembly GCA_031170775.1. Lineage (NCBI taxonomy): Eukaryota > Viridiplantae > Streptophyta > Magnoliopsida > Poales > Poaceae > Cymbopogon > Cymbopogon citratus. Next base: position 7,231 of record DXKC01021067.1, read on the forward strand.
TGCATCAAGATATACGAAATTATGTGTCTGGAATAGCTAAAACAATCTATAAATTAGAACTGAGGGAGTAATTATACCAGACATGGACTCTTTAGTTTAATCTAAAGTCATAATATGAGGCGGAGCCACCACTAGGGCGAGCTAGGGCGGCCGCCCTAGCTCCCCTTGGCCAAGCACCATATCCGCATCCCCAGGAGGTCGCCGGCGTTCGAGCAGAAGCGGCGAAGCCGGCGAAGGCACGCCGCACGGCGCCGATGTTTCTTCACGAGGGCGAGGCTGAGCGCAGAAACAGAGCGTCATGGGCTACGGTCGCACTCGTTATGGCCCAGACAAGGCCCATCAGCAGTTCGGCTGCGCCCATTGAAGTCACGGCGACTCAGCCTCGCTGCTTGCGCGACTCCCCGTGACACCGTCGCTTTGCCTGCGCTCCGCAAACCGCGCTCCACCTCTGGGCTCGCCGTGTCGCTACTGCCATGCCCGGCACGGCCACTCCGTCCTCCGGTTGATCAGCCGCAGAGCCGCTGCTGCTCGTCGCCGCCGAGCTAGCCAGCAGCCAGCGCCCAGGCGGCCGCCTCTGCCCAATTGCGTACTGCCCAGCCAACTGCCGGCCAAGGACGCAGGTAGGCACTAGGCAGGTAGCCAGTCCCAGGCTCCCAGCCGGTCGACTCCCTCAATGTTCTTAGTATTTTAGAAAAAGGTTTTGTACTTCGTTTGACTATTGAAACATGTATTATTGATACTTCATTATATGTAGCATAAAACATATTGGTTCTTGTTGGTTGATCTACAGTTTTTACCTAAACACATGAAAGTTGTCGTTCATGACCAAAATTTCAGAGTATAAGTCCGCCCTAGGTGAATTCTCGAGCTGGATTCGCCACTATGCTATAGTGCAGTGCTTTTCCTTTTCAATTAATCTCATAATTTCTGGAACCTTCGGCGAACAATTTACTTGTTTGAAGCTGTTGTAACAATCCAAGTATACGATCCAAACTATCACCAACGTATCCAGAGGCCGGGTATATTCTTTCCATTACTACTAGAACTAAGCGAAGCATAGCTAGTTCTAGATTCCTAATCCTTATATGATAGAACATGTCCACTTAGGTTTAAGTCTTCATCAACATGGGTGATTGTGTTTTTGGGCAAATACATGTATATTCTGATTATAAATGACATATCCGCCGATAACAAAACACATGTCAGTTTCAATAATTTCAATATCTATCATCGATTCATCGTAGTCTTTTGAATGCATTCGTAGGGAATTAGCCAATTAGGGATGGTATACAATTTAGGGCCTGTTTGGTTCCCATGACTAAAACTAAAATGGATTAAAAGTTTTAGTCACCTTTTAGTACCTCTTGATAAACTAGTGAAAATTATATATTTTAGTCTCATTTTAGTTTTTCTGTTTCACAAATAAATTACTAAAATGACTTATTTTTAGTCACTAGGCATAAGTTGGTGGGAACCGGGTGAAGCTAGAAGCCAATTAACCCTCAGGACTCGGTGCGAACTACAGCATACATGATTTTTGTTGGAATATAAAATGAACATGAGGTTGAACTGTTGTGTCTATGTTCCGAAAATGTTCTCTCTTTTTCCTTTTTTTTTTATTGAATGAATGAAAGAAATGTGCCTGCCCGCCCGCCTAATCCAGCCTTCCCGCCACAGACCAGTCCCCGCGCCGTTTCGGTCGCAAAAAGCCGCGAATCCGCAGCGCGGAACCCAGATTTCGAACGAAGCAGCACGGCAGATCAGATCGCGGCAGCCTCTCCGGATCCGCGGCGATCGCGCTCGCGCGTGGCCGCGTGCACGTTATCCCGTGACCGTCACGCAGACACGTACGGCACGCAGCTGAAAACGGGCGGGGGCTTTCCATGGGATTTTCAGCTGAAACCGGACGCCCTGCCTCGCTCAGAACAGCTCCAGATCTGTCTCCTCCCATGATTGGTAGATGCATCGCAGCACCAGCAGCATCGCAGGAGAGATCGTCCTTCCAGTGCCGGCCGGTCGTCGTTGGCACGCCGGCGTAGGGTTTCTTTGCCTCACTGTTACCAGAAGTAACACGCGCTGAGCTGAGATTGAAAGCAGAAGACGATCCGCTGAATCCGTGAAACCTGACAAGATTCCGAGGGCCACGGGCACCCCGGCTTGTGATGCTGGAAGAGTTTGTATTGCACCAGGAGGATGGATGCCCGGGGCCGTGCCCGTACGTACGCCGTCCAAACACACCATTGAATTCTGTTGGCTTCATGTGTACGGAGTGTACCGGACCCGGAGCCTGGACCTGCCAATGGCGTTGTGGTGTGGTTGTGGTCACCAGCAGGGAGCAGGGAGCGGGCAGCAAATTCACTTTTTAGATAGGCCTTCCGCGGCGACCCGCAATTCACGCTGCGGGGGAAGGGGACGGACAGCAGAGGCGCCCTAGCGTAATGTCTACACCGAACTGAACTCACGACTCATCTATCTAATCATCTGATCTGATGATGCTGATGGTGTTGTAGGAGTAAACGAAACGAGTACTGCCATGGCACACAGGCACAGTGTATCCGCACATGCATCCGCGGCCGCAGCTGTGCGTTCCGCGTGCGCCCATGCAGATCATGCTCATGTATACAGTAGTAGCCCATTTTCCATGGACTATTTGGACTGCATTGTGCAGGTAGAGGAAGCAGCAGGTCAGTTGTTACATGGATGTTTCAGCGCTGAGTCTCTGAACCGATGGGTGCGTGACAACGAGGAGCGGGAACAGCATGAACGAGCTGCTGCTGGGCAGGCGGGGGCGAGCTAGGCGACCGATCGAGATCCAGGGCGACAAGTTAATGTGCAGCGCTCGATTGCCTTTGGTAGGGCGACAAGCGAATGCAGCCATGCAAGCAGGTGGCAGCAACCAGGCATGAGAGCGCAGCGCCTAATGAGGAGGTCCAGCCAGGTCCAGCCCAGCCACGGAGGCAGCAGAGGCACCGCCACTACTGACTGCTTGCCGGCCGGTGCCGGCAATTGGATGGGAGCGAGGACCACGAACTGTGGAGGACGGGGGCCAATCATCATGATCTTCCTTCCACTGATCGAGTCGATAACGGAATCATGATAAGCTACTCTGCTATAGTCAGTCAGGCAAGCCATGGAACAGAGCAGAGCAGAAACAGATCGCTCGGAATGTGCCTTCTGGCCCCTTCGATTGACCAATGATCATGGCTTGCAAGTAGTGCCCGGAGGCTGAGGCAGAGACCGGTCTGGATTCAGAGAAAGTATTTTTGCCTCTTTGCAGACATGATTAAAGTATGTGCTTCAGTTGCCATTATGAGTTTATATGGCTAGAAAAATTTTAATATAAAATGACACAGTACATTTGGAACGAACCTTCTGTAATAAGCATTTGAGATGTACTACAACGCTCTTGCAATGCACATTTCTCTCAGATATGAAATGATCGAGCGAGCTACCAAATTACCAATCAGCCTAACAAAAAGAATAAAATGGAATCAGGAACATAGTAACTTTCATGCACTTTTTAAATAGCATATATATAACTGCGATCCAGATTTGTAGCTTTCCACTTGCTCTTGGGAAAGCAAGCAACGGAAGGAAAGGAACTATAATACTGACCGATCTGAGCCTTTC
>DXKC01021122.1:0-10616 GCA_031170775.1 Cymbopogon citratus
CCACACCACCACCACCGCCAGCCAGCTCCACTAGACGAAGCTTTACCGCACCGCACCAATCAATCAGGCAGTGGAGTGACAGCGGCTGCAACACCACGCCCACGCCCACGCGGCGCCGGAGCCGGAGCCCCCCGATGGATCTCCCGCCGCTCTCGCACCAGGCGCTGTTTGCCGCGGTCCGATCCGCCGACGCGGCGGCCGTCCGCGCGGTCCTGGCCGACGCCGAGGCGTCGGGCACCTCCCTGGCCGCGCTCGCCGCCGCGCAGACGGACGCCGGGGAGACCGCGCTGTACGTCGCCGCGGAGGCCGGCAGCGAGGAGGTCGTGCGCCTCCTCCTCCCGCTCTATGACTTCGAGGCCGCCACCGTACGCTCGCGCCTCGACCTCGACGCCTTCCATGTCGCCGCTAAGCAGGGCCATACTGGTGAGCTCCCACCTTCGATCCCCTTTTTGTGTGTTGGTGTTGTTGTAGCGGATTGAGGAAGGCTCGGGTTTAGCGAATTGGGAATTATATAGGTCATCACCCCGGATTGGTTTGGGGTTTGCCTTCTGTGGACGGGACTGGTAGGACTCTTTGTTGTCTTCAGGTGATAAGCTTGACCCTTGGCATCATTCAGCTGGTCTAAGCTGGACTTTGATATCCGGAACTTCGAGTTTCAAGGTGTTGGCAGTGATTGGGCGGGCTGTAGATGGAAACTTCCATTTCTGCAATTCAGTTGACATAGGGGAAATAGAAAGTGTTGCAGGTGATCCCCAACCTGCTGACAGTTCAACTGTTTCTGGGTGTTTTTAAGCTGATTCTTTGAGCTGTCAGCTAGTACCTCAAATTCACCTCTGATGAGGCTGCTACCATGACACTTCAGCAAGGAATCCTATGCACTTCTCTTGTCGTAAATAGACTCATAGTACAGTAATACATATTGTTGTCATGATAAAATGCTAACTGTGCTGCGTGGGCTGGTACTGACAATTCAATATGAAACTTAATACTATTCAAATCTTCATAGTATATCCATCCCAAGTTACAAAAGTCAATGATTCATTGGATTTTCATGTATCATGAGCCATTTCATATGAAATGTAGCCAGTCTATTCTTTTTCCCTTATCCTTGATCAAAGCAACTTATAAGTGACTTGAAAATTTGTGACAGGGGTTGTGAAAGAGTTCTTGGGGCGGTGGCCAGGGCTTTGCTCCGTCTGTGACTCTTCCAACACTAGCCCCCTCTACTCCGCTGCTGTCAAGGATCACTTGGATGTGGTAAATGCTATACTGGACACTGATGATAACTGCATAAGGATTGTGCGGAAAAATGGGAAGACATCCCTACATACTGCTGCAAGAATTGGATACCATCGTATTGTCAAAGCACTCATAGAGAGGGATCCAGGAATCGTTCCGATCAGGGATAGGAAGGGACAAACTGCACTTCACATGGCTGTGAAGGGCAAAAATACAGATGTAGTGGAAGAGTTACTGATGGCTGATGTTTCCATTCTCAATGTGCGGGACAAGAAAGGAAATACTGCTTTGCACATAGCTACACGGAAATGGAGGCCCCAGGTAAGTTCTTTCCAAGGGTCTTCTACAAGTAGTTCGCTATTTTAGTTTAGCTGATTATAACTTGCATTGAGACCTATAGCACTGTTATATCTGTAAGGTGTGGTTTCAGTGTGTAATCAATTTGTTATTTATTTGCCCTCATTTTTGAAAAGTTTGCCCCCTTGAGCTGCTACTTCATCAGCACCTATTGTTTGCTGGTGTGTACAGGATAGAGTATACTGTCTAGTTGCAACTCCAATTCTTATTGGTAGAGTCTGTGGCAGTTGTGAACATTTAGAGCCTAAGACTGGTATGAGATGAGGGGCACAAAATAATTTTGAATAAGCATTTGAATTAGAGCCAAGAGTAATATATGAATTAGAGCCTTTTGAATGCCATGCTCAGTTTTCAAGCGTGGAGCCAGGAACTCAATTTTCTCTTTGTTATAGCATAGAGGGCCTAACAGTAGTATTTTTTACAAAAAAAAAAAATGTTTGAACTTTGCAGTATTTTTTCCCCCCAAAAATTCCCTATGTGAAAAACATGTCGTACATAAGCAATGGTGGTTTCTAGTGGAGCAGAGCATCTATAGAAAGTGCAACCATATACGAGCACTATAAAGACATTAGATGCTGCTGCTGTCACTAGTCTTACTAAGTCATTGCAAAGGCACATGAATGTATCTGGATGCTAATATTATGTTATCGCTATAGCGGAAGTGTGACTGACTTCTCAACACACTATTCTAGCAGTCCAGCTCACTCCACATAGGCCTTAAAATATTATATAAATGAAGCTTTATTGTTAAAGGAAGATCCGAAATAGGCATCCACAAACTTGCAGAATGATGGGTTGCTTTTCTATTTTATGGAGTATTTAAGTTTTAACTCTGTATGGAAGCTAGACTAAATATAAGCTAATGATGAGACAGTAGTTAGTGTTGTAAGCTACCTTACTCTCAAACTCCGAACGTATGTTAAATTTTTATATTATTTGTGAGAATTGTTCATACTTGATTTCAAGCGTGCTTTGCTTTGACTTGCCAAGCTTATTTTACTTTACTGGTCACTGTTGTTTTCAGATGGTACAGCTTCTTCTTAGCTATGAATCACTTGAAGTTAATGCTATCAATAGTCAAAATGAAACAGCTATGGATTTGGCTGACAAAGTTCCTTATGGTGAGTCTAAAACGGAAATAATAGAGTGGCTGACAGAGGCTGGTGCAAAGAATGCCAGAAATGTGGGGAAAATTGATGAGGCATCAGAACTGAGGAGAACTGTGAGTGATATCAAGCACAATGTTCAGGCACAGCTTAGCGAGAATGCTAAGACCAATAAACGAGTGACTGGGATTCGCAAAGAACTGCAGAAACTGCATAGAGAAGCTATTCAGAACACCATCAATTCAGTCACCATGGTAGCAACCCTGATTGCATCCATTGCCTTTGTTGCCATATTCAATTTGCCAGGTCAATACTTCCAAGATGTGAATAGTGGGGGAGACATTGGTGAGGCTCACATAGCCAAGCTTACTGGTTTTCGTCTCTTCTGCCTTTTGAATGCCACTGCTCTCTTCATTTCCCTCGCGGTGGTCGTTGTGCAAATAACCTTGGTTGCCTGGGAAACTGGTGCCCAGAAGCAAGTTATCAAGATCGTAAATAAGCTCATGTGGACTGCATGCCTTAGCACAGGTGCGGCTTTTATCTCGCTGGCCTATGTTGTAGTTGGCCCGCAGCATGCCTGGATGGCCTTCACAGTATCAGCCATCGGAGGGCCGATTATGATTGGAACCCTCCTTTTCCTAGCCTATCTGCTGTTGCGCCCACGATTCAAGTTCGGTGAAGACAGACAGCGTCGTATCAAGAGGGCAAGCGGCAGCAAGTCCTTCTCTTGGTCTCTCCATGATGGTTTTTCAGATCTGGAAGCCTTCTCTGATCATGAGAAGAGGATCTATGCCCTGTAGGATGGTGCAACAGAGCTACTCTTGCATTGATAGACCCAATGGGAGAGTATAAATGGTTCATGTATATATTTTGTTTTGGGCTTTTAGGTCTGATGAGGAACTGCAAAACCTTTCTCGTGTATATTCACCTACTGGAATGTCAAGTGTTATGACCATAATATCCGTGCACTGAGAATGCGTGAAACTGTTGCCGCTTGTGAATTGGCTATATGTTGTGCCATATAATTCCCCCTTTAAACAAAAATGGAATGTAAAAAAGGTATACTTAGGGCACGAAATTATTCAGGGCATGTAAAAAAGACAGGAGTTTACGGAATGGACTGTAAAAAAATAAACTATACTAACATTTGGACATCACATCACATAAGTATATTATACTCTCTTCGTCCTAAATTATAAGTCATCTAAAAAATTTTAAAGAGTCAAAGTATATCAAGTTCGATCAAATTTATATAATAAGATAATGACTTTTGTGACACTAACTAAGCACTATCATATTATTCAGTACTTATATTTCATTTTATATCTATATAATATCATAAATATTTATAGTTTTATCTATAATTTTGGTCAAACTTAAAATGCTTTAACTTTCAAAAAATTTTAGAATGACTTATAATTTAGAACGGGGGTTATAATATATATCAAATGATAGTGATTTGATATAGTAAATATTATATTAATGTTATTTTTATAAATCTAATTAAATCTCAAATAATTTGCCTCAGACGAACTTTGGAAGTTGATAATTTGGAGTGAGCGAGCACGCTACTTCTAGTCGGGACTCGCGGCTTCGTGCTGCTCAGCCAAACAGCAACAGGATATGACCACTTGTCTCCTGCGCCCTTATCCTCCGGGGCTCCTTCCCCCTCGCGCCGATCCCAATCCCGCCTCCCATGGCCATGAACCCACCCGCCTCGAATGGGACCTTCGCCGCCGGCGCCGTTGCCAGCGCCGTCAACTTCTCCGGTGCATCGCCGCCTCCGCGGCTACCTTGCAGCGAGAACTCATCATGCTGCCCATCACAAGAACCACCCAGAACCCCGGCCCACTGAACCCACCTAACCTGTTGGACAGAATCCCTGAGAGGAACACAACGAAGATTTCGAGGGCAGGCAACCTGCTAGACGAAAGGCTTCGGACGGGCGGCCAGAGAGCAAGCGGACGTGGTCCTCATGAGGGCGGCGAGAAGAGCGAGAGCGCGGCCTTCGTGGCGCTGACGCACGCTGGCCGGCATGCGGAGGTCGTCGAGCTCTTCCGCCGTATGCGGAGGGACGGGGTCCCGGTGAGCAGGTTTGTGCTGCCGAGTGTGTTCAGAGCTTGCGCCGTCCTATGGGACAGAAGGATGCTCCGAGCCGTGCACGGCCTGGCCACCAACTGCTCATTGTGTCAGCATGTGGTTGTAGGCACTGCGTTGGCTGCTGCGTATATTGATTTTGGCTTGGTAGATGATGCCACTAAGGTGTCCAATGATATAAGCCAGCCCAATGTGGTTTCTTGGAGTGTGATCATTGGCGGCTATGCCCGTTCTTCTCAATGGGACAAAGCCTGGGATGCATTCTCGGCCATGCAGTGTTCAGGCTTGCTTCCTAATGTTTCTGTTCTTGTCATGGCAATTCAGGCATGCGGTGCATTGGGCTGCCTGGTCCGAGGGAAGCAGATGCACACTATGGCAGTTGTCCTCGGATTTGAAAAGAATGCTACCGTGTGGAACTGCCTCATTGACATGTATGGAAAATGTGGCAGCATGGAGAGTTGCCGGAGGGTGTTTGATACAACTATCAGCAGGGATCAAGTGAGTTGGAATACGATCATCTCAAGCTATGTTCGTTTTGGACTTTGTGAAGAGGCGCTAGAAATGATCATTGAGATGCAAGAGTCTGGTTTCACTATTGATCGTTTCACTCTTGGCAGCGGAGTTGCAGCCTGTGCTCACTTGGCTGACATAGACAGTGGCCGTGCATTCCACGGCTATTTGATTAAAAGAGCGTTAGATACTGATGTCATCCGGGGCAGTGCACTTGTTGACATGTATGGTAAGTGCGGCTACATGGATCTTGCTCGATTGGTATTTGACAGGATGGATGAGAGGAATTATGTTTCATGGGATGCACTCTTGTCTGGGTTCGTTGAAAATGGGTTAGTTGATTCAGCACTTGACACTTTTAGACAAATGGAGTCCGCAAATATAAAGTCTAACCAACATACCTTCGCGAACCTTCTGAGGCTCTGTGGTGATAGAAGGTACAGAGAATATGGAAGGCAAATTCATGGCCATGCCATAAGGGTCATAAACCAGATGAATGTAGTACTGGAAACTGAGCTTATCGATATGTACGCAAAGTGTGGGTGTATTGAAGTCTCTCAGTTACTGTTTCTCAGGATGAATGAGCGGAACTTGGTATCATGGAACACATTGCTTTCAGGTTATGTGGGCGATGGACAGCCTGTTGCCACGATAAACATTTACCGTCAGATGGAGCTGGCATGTGTTAGGCCTGACAATTACACTTTGGCAGGTCTTCTAAACCTGTGCCGGTTCCACAGGCTTTTGTGTTATGGAAGGCAGATACATGCTCGTCTCATCAAGACAGGTTCTGAAATGAATGTTGTATTACAGACTTTGCTTGTTCATATGTACTTCAAGTGTAGACGCTGGCGGGATGCTCATAATGTTTGCACATTGATCAGAGAGAGGAATTCTCACGTGTCTGAAGCATTTTTCAAGGTTTATGGAGATGACTACTTGATCTGAGGACAATAGAATGGCTCATTGTGCACTAGAGATTGAATATGTGAGATACTGTGGATAGACATCTTAGATGCAGATACTTTGTTGGCTGTAAGCAAGACTTAGTAGTTTTTAGTGTGTTTTAGTACTAACATCAGTGACCTGTATGTTGTCTTGTAGCTGTTCTAAGACATAAAGCATCATCTTCATAGACAAAGGCATGAGAGTAAAGAAAAGTATATTTTCACCAATATGGCAAGTGTTGTTCATCAAGTTCTGTGTTCATACTGGTTAGGTGTTTCCAAGCACCTGTTTCTATTTCTTTTTAGATCTGAATGTGATTATATTTATCTACGTTCTAGTTCAGCTTCTTAATTCATTAGTTCTATATTTTCGCCAATATGGCAAGTAGTATTGTTTATCAAGTTCTGTGTTCGTACTGGTTAGGTGTTTCCGACAGGGGCGGCGCCAGGGGTATGCCAAGGCATACCCAAAGATTTGAGACAAAAAAACTAACAAGTACATATCACAAAGTATTTCATCAATTCGAATTCCATCATACGCAGAAAACAACTCTAAAGATATTTACAAAATACCGGTGAAGTCCCAGTCGCGAAAAAAAAGATATTTACAAGCGATATTAGCAAGGGGCCGAGGGCAACTGTAAGTTTGGTTTCACCCATTTACAGGTTGTCACCACATCCTAAATAGAAGAATACACATCACTGTCACTTAAAAAAATATGAAGATGGAGCTGAGTCATCTGCTCTCCCCTGCATACTGGTTAGGTGTTTCCAAGCACCTGTTTCTATTTCTTTTTTAGATCTGAATGTGATTATATTATCTACGTTCTAGTTCAGCTTCTTAATTCATTATTCTATATTTTCGCCAATATGGCAAGTAGTATTGTTTATCAAGTTCTGTGTTCGTACTGGTTAGGTGTTTCCGAGCACCTGTTTCTATTTCTTTTTAGATCAGAATGTGATTACATTTATCTACGTTCTAGGTCAGCTTCTTAATTCGTTAGTTCTAAAATATTTATCAAATCAAAGATTGTGGTACCATCCGAACCTTATCGTTCTCCTTTTGTCCCTGAGTGATACAGCATGAGATCCTGCAGTTGCTAACCAGAATGGAATAACCATATTGCAGCAGAAGTAATCTCATCGTCTATATGAAATGGAAATTTAGATGGGCAAGCGCTGCATCATTCTCAACATAAATTTACAGCCACTCATAAATAAATTTGCTTGCTGTGAACATATCACAAAGTATTTCATCAATTCGAATTCCATCATACGCAGAAAACAACTCTAAAGATATTTACAAAATACCGTGAAGTCCCGGTCGCGAAAAAAAAAAAGATATTTACAAGCGATATTAGCGAGGGGCCGAGGGCAACTGTAAGTTTTGTTTCACCCATTTACAGGTTGTCACCACATCCTAAATAGAAGAATACACATCACTGTTCACTTAAAAAAAATAAAAACACAGATGTTAAAACAGGATACAATCAGATCAGAACCACAAAGTATTTCACCAATTCCAATTCCATCATAGGCAGAAAACATCTCCTCCAAAGATATTTACAAGCAATATTAGCCAGTGCAACTGTAAGTTAGGTTTCATCCATTTACAGGTCACGATCACATCCTAAAAAGGAAAACACACATCACTGTCCCTTAAAAACACAGCTAAACAGCATACAACCAGATCAGAATCACGAAGACATTGCATTGCTTTGAGAATGTCACTTGAAAGAAGATGATGAGCATAGGCTGTGTGCGGAAGTTATGTCAGCATAATTCTGTCATGCACTGTCACTGCCTTTGAGAATGTTATACTTGCAGAGTGGACATGTTGCATTCATGCGCAGCCATTTGGTAATACAAGTCCAGTGGAAGTGATGGTTGCAGGGGAGAGCAGATAACTCAGCTCCATCTTCGTATGATGAGAGACAGACACAACATTCCTGAAGGAACAAAACATCTGTCAGCAAAGTACAGAAGCGTCGAAAAACATAACTGTTGAATCTGTTTGTCAACTGAAGAATTTGCCAAAAAACTTATTGTTGAAAATTTACAGCGCACTGATGCCTTACAAAATGCCAATATAAACATTATGCCTTAATAGGCATGGAAAGATGATCATAGTGCAAAAAACATTGAAAGAATACGGATATAGCATGGAACAAAAGTTCTTACAGCATCCTCACGAAGCAGAATGCGCTCACTAGTTGAAATTCCACTATTATTCAGGATAGGGATCATCAGACCTTCATCAGTCCCCTTCTCACCATCCTCGTTTGGATCAGAATATCTATATCTCGGAAGAACACCAATATCTGCATCTGATGCACCCTCCTACATATTTAATATGAAAGGAACTAAGGACTCTGATAATATATGGCGACAGTAGATACGACTACTTTTCTTGAGATCGCAGTTCACTGATCTTACCTGGCCAGCCAGGGCATACAGAATAGCAATGACACAAGGCAAACAGCAACAAAGAGCAATCCCAATGAAACAGGCCACAGCAACACAAAACACAGCGAAAAACACATCAAAGGCCAGAAACACAACAGTTAACCTGCAGAATGAGTTGCAAAGCAGGTAGTTAGTAACATAGGATGACAAGTAGAACAGCTCACATCTTAATTATGGAAAACTATAGATGCATATATTGACTGAAAGTTTTTTGAAATGGAGACAAAGCATTTTAGATACATATTTAACGGCAATTAGACATTCCATAAGATATATATTACACTTCATGTATTTGAATCAACATCCAGTATGACATTTTCATTCAAACCTTAGTATAATCCACCAAACTAATTGCATGTTGTCATTGGAGAATCAAAGTGCCAGCAAAATGAAGGTAACATACCAATACAGCCTTGGAGCGCCGTACTCGAGCACCTCCCCACCTGACACTAGCCAGTAGAATCCAATGATCCACCACAGAAATGATACCAACGTGTTCATCGTCTCGCAACGACTTGTACGCCTGTGTGAGTAAGCCAAATAACGAAGATCAGTTTAAAAAAAGTCAACACACACATATTAGGAAGCATAGCTTTCGAGACCGCTGCATAAACCCTAATCCTAATCCCAGCACATCACAGAACATAAGAGGCTGGTGTTTCGATCGTGCCCCACCTGCTCCTCCCTTCCGCCCTTTCGTCATCTTCGCTGTCGGCGTCCGAACTGTCCGTCCCTGCGCCGGCAGACTCGACGTCGGAAGCCGAGCCGCGGGCGCGGCGCGTCCCGCGGCGGGTGTCGGCGCAGACGAGCCCGACGTGCACCAGGCACTGAGCGGCGTACCCGACGAGCCACAGGCGGAGCGGCTTGACGGGGCTCTCCTCGGCGGAGGACGCGAGCACGGCGGCGGCGGCGGCGGCGAAGGCGAGGTTCCAGGCGATGTCGAGCGCGACGACGGGGCGGGAGTGCGCCCAGTCCGCGCGCCTCCGCTGCAGCTGCAGCGCCGCCGTCTCGCGCACCAGCATCGACGGCCCGCGCCGCCCCGCCGCGCGCCCGATGAGCGCCGCGAGCCGGCTCGGCCTCGCCGCGGAGGGAGAAGGCGAAGGTGGGTTGCCGGAGCCGGCGTCGGCGCGGGGATTCGGCGGCGGGGATGGGGGTCGGAGCAGCGGCTGCTCCGGCGACGGCGACGTGGCGGCCGCCTCCATTTGGGTCACCACACCTAGCTCGGTCCCTCTCTCTGTCTCGGGGTCTCTTCAGCTGCCAGCTCCACTCCGCACCACGAGTCTCGCTTCTCTACGCTTCCAATTCCAAGGCTTCGATCGCTTCTGGCTGTTTTGGGCCGTGTTCGGTCAGCCGAACGGATCGATGACGGCAGAGCATGTCACGATTGGGCTGGGCCTGGTGCAGTTCGGGCTGTACTCCGTACCTGGCAAGCCCAAACCACTGGACAGCATCTATCGTGTCAAAGCCTTTTTTTTGCGATTATTCGTGTCAGCCTCTCAGGAGGTTTTTTTTTTCTGTGCGGGGCGTATACGTCATACTGTGTAACCTTAAGCGTGTAGCCTAGCACGTTTGTAGATTTGAGATCAACTAACGTGATGCTAGATTGCTAGTACTAGTAAACCTTGTTCGTGTCGTTACATGACAGCCATCAGTTTGGAGCCTTTGCGTCGTTGCTCGTGGAAGAGCTGTACTACTGCAACTTTGAATTTGAATGTGACAGTGTTCACATTGATCTCTGCTACCACTACCTACGGCTGCCATTGTCATCATTCAACCAGCAAAGGTACAGCGCTAGTAGAGTAATACTCCCTCTGTCCAAAAAATAGTGTCGCTATGGGATGCGTACCAGTGAAACTTTCTCAACTTTGACTAGGTTTGTAGAAAATATGTGCAA
>DXKC01021163.1:0-19378 GCA_031170775.1 Cymbopogon citratus
TCAAAATGGTATGCCTTGGCTTATGAATAAATATCAACTGTATTTAGATATAATTGGAGAATATAGTCATGATCTACGAGGACAGTGGAACGAACTTGCTGCTAAACTCTACATTTTCAAAGAAAATGTAGAGTTTTTTTTTTTTTTGCACTGCTTTCTTTGGGTATAGAAATACCACATGCTAATCAGTGGATGTCTTAAATGAATGCACAATTGTCTTATTGTATTTGTTGTGGTCTATTCATGAAGCCAGTTAGATGAGATGATCCAGGGTCTAAATCTCTCTATTTATATTTGAACAGTCAACTTTCTTGACTCTATTTTGGATATGGGTCCCCAAGTATTTGAACTGAAATCTGAGATACAATTACACAATGTTGAAGTTCTTGCTCTAAAGTGTCCATTGTCATTCTTTGTTAGGCAGAAGGTCCGCATGCAAAGCATCTCACTGCAGAAGGTGAAACATCCTTTGAGGCTTGGTGGTATTTCTATAGCAAGGCTGCTGGTGGACTGATAAAAGTGTTTCCTGTAATAATTTATAAATGATCAAATACAATTGGGCAAAAGATCTGTGCAAAAATAAAGCATCATTTGTTTTTTTTCATGTGCTTTCCTAAAATAAAACCATAGCGTTAGCACGGGCACTATACTAGTTGGATGTAATAGAAATTGTGAATCTTGTATTAAATGAGTGAATCTTGTATTGATGAGAGAATCTTGTATTGATGAGTGAATCTTGTATTGAAAAATGTGGATTTATTTAATGTTGTGCCCTATATAAAAATATGGACCTAAATTTCATTTTTTTTTGTTTTTTAAGATTGTTATTAGTGACGCGTTTTCCCTATATGCGTCACAGATAAGGGATTATCTGTGACGTGTGTACAATGGATGCATCACAGATAAAAGCTATCCATGACGCGTGTAGACTAGACGCGTCACAGATAAAGGCTATCCGTGATGCATGTAGACTAGACACGTCACAGATAAAGGCTATCTGTGACGCGTGTAGACTAGACGCATCACATATAAAGGCTATCAGTGACACATGTTTACGCGTCACAGATATACCCATATCTCTGACGCAACATCAGTGACGCGTGTTTTACACGTCACTGATGACCATCTACATGCGTCACAAATAGCATATTCTGGCATAGTCCCCAAAAGTGGCTGATGTAACATGCATAACTCTTAAATATATAGTATTTGGTGTTCCCGAATTACATCAACTGAAAGCGCTCACTCCGCAATCCTAGCAAGGTTAGAGTAGGCTGGTGGTTCGGAGGAGCAGGATGTACAGTTTAATTGAGAAGATGTCACTACTACACAAAATCTTTTGCGCGACGGTGCTCTAGACCACCCCACGGCGGGCGTAGCTTCTGCCCGCTGCAGATATTGGGCAGCCGATCTGGTGAGGCCGGCCAGGAAAACACCCGCCGCGGTTAATCCTTTACCGAGGCGGGCAACCTAACGCGCCCGCCGCGGTTAAGAGCTATTTACCGCGGTGGCCAGCATAAGGAGCCCACCATGTTTAAAGAATTTCACGAGGCGGGCAACTTATGCTGCCCGCCGCGGTAAATAGCTCTTAACCAAGGCGGGCGCGTTAGGTTGCCCGCCTCGGTAAAGTCTGGGCCCATAAATACCAAACGCCTTCTTCCTCCCCTCTCCATGGGCCTTCTTCTTCCAAACCATGGAGGGGGAGGTTTTGACCTAATTTGCACCAATTTTTTTTTTCAAGTTTAAAACTCGGATTTGGGGAGGAGAACATCACAAGAGGTGAATAAAGGCTCTCTAACTCATTCTTCCTCTTGTTCATCTACTTTTTGGTTGATTCTAGAGATCTAGATCCATTTTCATGGAGGAGAGAGAAAACTTATGATCCCTACCACTTCGGGTAAGTCCAAAACATGTATGTAAGATAGGTGGCTAGCTAGGATCATTCATTCTTATAATTAAACAAATCTTTACATGTTTTGTTTGCATGGTGCAGGCCGGGCCTCACGGCCCATTGGGTTACATTTATCATCTATCCTCAGGACGGCAGGGCCTTTGTGTTTGACTCATTGCGGGAGCCAAACAAGAAAGGGTACAAGCACTTCAAAGAATGCTTGAAAATGTAGGTGGCAGAACGTTCTATTCAGCTACTATACCTTGTAGACATTGAAATTGTTTCTAACACAACTTCATTTTGTGTAGCGCCTATAAGCACTACTTGCAGGATCCAGATTGCTATGACCGAAGAACAGAGAAGTGCAAACAAAAGAATAAAGATAGAATCAAAATCAAACGTGACTTCCCAGTACGTATTTCAAACAATCAAATTCTGATACTCGTGCACTGGGACCATTTTCAATTTCAACATATGTGTTCTAATACTTGTGTATCATGCAGTGCGCCAAACAACCATACGGTTCACTTCTCTGTGGCTTCTACGCCTGTGAGTACATGAGGGAGTGCAAGAAATACTCGAGCAGCTGGTGGCAACTCAAAAAGCATGTTAAGGCACATTGGAACAATACCGAGAAGCCATTCAATTTCAAGGAAACGAAGTGCGACATATGCAACTTCCTCATTGAGAAGTGTGTGGTTGAAGGGGAAGAGTTCTACGACGCCGAAAGTCTATTAGGGGTGGAGTCGAAGTATGAGAGGTTCAGTAAATGGCCTACCATGCTACGTCCAACAGATTATAAATTCAACATGGACTTTGTAGATGCGCATTAGGTCATCATCGACTTAGTTTTAAAGACATGTATGATATATGGACCTAGTTTTCACCAAGAGATGTATGCTATATGGACATGTGTATGAATTCGTCGGTTTTATAAGTATGGACAATGTGTATGTGCCTAATCTGTGTATATATGTCTTATTTATGTGCTTGTGTGATATCTAAAATCTGGTATTTGAACTGTATCTGTATTTCAAATCTGTATTTGAAATGGTCTGTGTATGTGTTTTTATTTTTTTATTCCAAAAATATTAACCGCGGCGGGCGTCATTACCCACCCGCCGCGGTTAACGGTATTAACGGCGGCGGTCGTCCTTAGCGCCCGCCGCGGAAAATGGCATTAACCGCAGCGGGCAGGTTACGTCGCCCGCCGCGGTTAAAATGTTTTCCGCTGCGGGCACTTGCGCCCACCGCGGT
This sequence comes from Cymbopogon citratus, assembly GCA_031170775.1. NCBI lineage: Eukaryota > Viridiplantae > Streptophyta > Magnoliopsida > Poales > Poaceae > Cymbopogon > Cymbopogon citratus. The sequence continues at coordinate 3,149 of DXKC01021163.1, forward strand.
GGTGCCACGATTAACCGTGACCTCATCACCGCGGCGGACGTCTTTGCCCGCCGCGGAAAAAATTTCTGTAGTAGTGTGTCGTTATCTGTTGGGAAAGGGAGACAAAAGCGAAATTATATCCGTAGAGTGAAACCTGACATGGAGCCTGGTGGACATTGGTGGTCAAATAAGCATCCCCGCCGGCATTTTGGATGAGCATCATCAGCCTTATTGGCATCATAATTCCATTTGGTGACAGAGGGGGTCGTGCGAGCAAGACTTCGGACGGGGTGGTAGTAGAGTGACGGTGTCTTGTTATGATGTGCATTGGGGGTGTTTCTGGGTGCTGTTGCGAAGAGGACGCTGGACGAGCGCACGGGGCCTGAGTCAAAGGAAAACTACTAGGCAGGTGTTGTAGACAGTTAGTAGTTCATATATACAAATAGAAGTCGGTGTTCAATTAAATTGATCTTGCACTGGAAAATTTTTCAAACAAGACGAACCAACACTTGTGATATGGCAAAATTGTTTAACAAAGTTGCTCGTTCCGGGCCTTAGATTGATACATACTCCAAAAAGAAAAATCAACTATTTAAGTGTGGATCAGCTTCGTGACCACCTAAAATTATGCAGAACTGATCCAACGTGGAGATGTCAAAGGATGAGCTATTCATCATTAGAAAAATCGACCCATCAGTTAATCTGAGTCTGGATTGCCTATAATGTATAGGAAAGACCCAGGAATATAATATATTTCATGCCAAATCCGAAATTCTGAAGAGTTGGCACATCTCATTTTTCCTACGTTCCTTCCGCGAGTGCTGCTACCCCCAGCCAGACAAGACACTGCGCTGACATGACTTACCGCGATGTTTCCAACAATTAGTATTGTAGCACTGCATCCAACAAAACTCTGAGGCTACAGCACATGTTTCGCTCCTTCTCATTTCCTGTGTGTACATATTGTTGATCTACAAACACAGTGCTCCTTTTTTCAGTTTTTGAGCAGAGATGCAAATAATATAGCGGCTGCATGGCACTGTTTGTCCAATAAAACATTACTCTCCTCTCATGCGTGCTACAAATATCTGATGCTCAATGGATCATAGTATTGATGATCATACGGCTTCCATCAAAACACTTCCTGTGAATATTAAAAAACACGATTTCATCACACCATCATCTTCACCATGGCATCAGTGCAGACTTGCAAACAGAGCAGAGAGGAAACTCAAACAAACTAGAAACTTATCCTACGAAAGTGTCGGCTTCAATCCTTTAGCTGTTGGCAATGAAAAGATTGGAGAGAGAGAATGGGGACTGAAGTGGCGACATGGTAGAAACCTTATATGGAAATTATGTTATTGTTTATCATACATTGTATGTGATGTTTGGGTGCTTACTTACATTCATGTGCTACAATACTAATTGTCACTCGTCTCCTCCAACCCATCTGTATGCAGAGAGGCAGATGGTGGCACCACCATGTAAGAGACATTGTTTCCAAAACCGTGATTTTTTACTCAAAGTTTGTGATGTATGCACTTTCTACTATACATGTCTACTATATGCCCACAATCACCCCCTCTAGTTTACTATAGCACCAATTCTAGGAGCAGAAGTGAAGTTGCAGCCCTACTATGTATATAATAACTTATGATACTAGTATCCCCTCATGCTACAAATATATAGAGCATGCAGCCCTGTTTTTTTTCCTTAAATGTATTACTTACACCTTTATTTATTATTTTTGTTTGTTTCTAATGCCATAAAAAGTTCCCATGGAGCTGAAATATTTTCTTGTAAACCTGGAACGTATTTCTGCTGAAGCTAGAACCTTTTTTAAAGCAAAATTATTTTTGAAGTTGAATCGTTTGCTTGTTTCCTTTTGACATAACTATGTATATGACATGGAATTTTTAAAACTAGAAACTGCGTGTGATATGATGACTGTGATCCTTTGAGTTATTCCCTGAATATGTGCAAGTATACGTCTTGATCCCTGCTGCTGTTTGGATCTTGCTAGGAATGAATGCCAATGCCAGTGCTGTGAATGGCCGTGCTCCTAGTCTTATTTTGACTGACAGTGTGACCAGCAGCTTGCTATGTTGTGCCAGTGCAGTCTGCATCTATTAAAACTTGTGGCAAATGTCACTTTTGTTGGGATGTGGCAATGAAAGAAAATAGCAAATTTTATCGGCTCCAAATTTCTCTGCTATTGAATCATTGGCACAATTACTCTTGACTATTGCAAACCTCATTTTGTTCGATGTTGGGGCTTGCGAGTGCTTGATGATCATGTCTTCATCTTGCAATGGTGTCATACTGTCATAGAATACATGAGTTGTCGATCATAGCAGTTCTCCATTCCTAAATACTTTTCTGCCAATTTCATAAAATCTTGTCATTTGGTTGTTTTCAAATGCATCCCTTGAACAAAGTCGTAGCAACACATAGGCACATACTAGTGATATAGCATCCTTTCATGCTACAAATATATACAGCATGCATGCAAATGAAGAATTAATGCTTAGCCCATTAATACACCAGGCCATACTGTTTAGAAAATGTGTTCCCTTCATTGTCAGTTACACAACATGCACAACCCTTTATATATACCATTTCATGTTCTACAAATACACAACTGAATGCAAAGCAAGTACCGAAGGATATGTAGGCTAGCATGATTAAGAGGGCACGCCTCAAGTTCAAAAGAATCGCTCATAGGAACAGGAAGCAACAGGGAAATGGCAAGACAGTGCGGTGATAAATGTGGGGTCAGGATGGAACAATGGTTCCCGAGTGTTGAAGTAGATACAAGGAGATTGCTAAATCGCACATACTTTGATGGTCACACAACAAACCATATCATGCCCTTGCATTGAGTGTTAGGATTAGACAGTGGACAACCACATGGGTTTGTGAAAACAATTTATAATATTTAAATTCTTTATTGCTGAACAAAAAATCCTAAAAAATGACAAATTGTAATCAAACACGTGTCACAAACAATCAATCCATTGAACCTCACAATGTTTTGTATTCCTATTTTATGTTTCAAAACATCCTCTGCATTCCATGATGCTCTGTCCACCCTCCTGAACAAAATTAAGATGGAATTTTATTGTAATACTGTTTGTATGACCAATTTCCATTCAAATAAGCTACAAATCTACAATACATCACCGTAGCAACTTAACTGAAGACAAAAATGAATATAAAATCTTCCTTAATGTTATATCCTCTATAATAAAGAAAACAAAATGTGAGTTGATAATTCAACAAATACTAATAGTGAGGTACAGACGAATCATGTCTGTTCCTGACGTCGTGTGGTTTATATTCTAATTTTATATTTTTAAACCACAGGAACTAGCAAAGTTGAACTGTAATTTTAAACTGTACAGAGCTAATGTACAAAAACGTTTTAAGGTATATTTTACCTCTTTCTAAATGAACTCCATAGGAACCTGAAAAACTTTGAACATATAGGTCATGCAAGACTGTTCTATTGCTAGAAATAACTTGAGAGTGGCCTGATAGAGCTCTAGGTACTTGTATCAAGGTACCGGCTGTCATTGTTTTGAACCAATTATCACCATCAGTTATTGAGCCAAGTATCTCTGTTCCAGAGTACACATTCGCAGCCACAGATAAGACATTTACAGCACTTTGAGGATATGAAGCTGCATTAATTGTAGTATTTTGATCCCTACCCCGACACTACTACAGAAATGATTTTGCAAGACTCCCCAGAATCTTTACCGAGGCGGACGCCTATTTTACCCCGCCATGGTAAATCCCACGATTTACCGTGGTGGGCATTTTTCATTTACCACGGTGGGCATTTTAAGATGCCCGCCATGGAAATTACCCTATTTACCGTGGCGGGTGACTTAAGATACCCGCCATGGTAAACCGATTTTCAGCGGCGGACATTTTATAATGCCCGCCGTGATAAATATTGGCCCAGTTTGTGCTCCAGAACAAGCCCATCTAAAATTTCATACTGGGCTCATATATATTGAGCACTTAACCCTATCTCGCACTCCACTCCTCTCCCCCCACACACAGACACAGCGCCACTGCACTCCTCTCCTCCGCCTCCGCACCCTTCTTCCCCTCCGCCTCCGCCTCCCACGGTGGTGCGCCCCTGTCCCCTCCCTCCACCATGGCTCTTCTTCTCCTCCACCACGACCTCTGCTCGCTTCCCCTCCACCACAGCTCTGATCTGGCGGGGCGGATTGGCGGCGGGGCGACGCGGATCAGGGCGGGGCGGATCGGGGCAGGGCACCCCTCATCCGGCGGCGGCGGCGTGGATCGGGGCGGGGCGCCCATCAACCGGCGGCGGCGGCACAGATCGGGGCGGGGTGCACCTCAATTGGAGGCTGCGGCGCGGATCTGGGTGAGGCACCCCTTAATCGGCGGCGGTGGCTTGGATCGGGGGTGGGGCCTCCTTCATCCGACGGTGGCGGCGCGGATCGGGGGCGGGGCCGCCTTCATTCGGCGTCGGCGGCGCGGATCAAGGGAGCCCCCATTCAACCGGCGGCGGAGCTCCCGACGCGAGCTTCGGGCGGCGCAGCTTCGGGCGGATCCGGGCCGCCACCCGGTGCGGCTGGAGCTCCCTATGGCGAGCGGATCCAGCGGCGGCGAGCCGCCTCTACCTCCTGGCCCGACTAGAGCTCACACGGGGGCCCAGCGGATGACGTGGCTCCCTCCTCAGCGGACGACGTGTGGCGGTGTGGTCAGATCCGCGACGGTGGCGTGGTGGTGCAGCGGAGGATGGGCTCGACGCCGGGCCTGGATGGGCTCGCGTTGGGCTCATCCTTTTTTTATTTTTTTAATTCCTTTTCCGAGGCGGGCATCTGGTGTCCGCCGCGGTAAACATTTGATTTACCGTGACCCTTCATTCGCGGCGAGCGCGTTTGCCCGTCGTGGAAAACGTAAAGTGACCGCCGTAGAAAAGTTTTATGTAGTAGTGCTAACCTCAAATAAATGACGCAACAGAAGAAATAAAGCTACATAGTCACTTTGAGGATATAAATATTGACAGTCGTTGTACTTCTAGCGTATCCCACCAAACATATTTGTTAATTAATCTTTTTAACAATTACTCATCTTAATTGTGACACTCTCAAATCCTTTCTGCCGGCGGAGACACGCTAGTCCAACAGCCTCGTAACAGATATGTTCACGTTGGAATGTGAAATCGTTCATTGACTTTTCAGAAGAGTAGATGCAAAACAACAGAAAAAGTAACTCAACCTCAAGCTCATATGGCAGTGGTCTCCAGTTGCACCTCTAGCGCAACAAGGTGGCAAAGAAACACTAGCATATATAGTACACACACAAAGCAAGTGGATATATAGGTGCGTGAAGCAGAGTACGAATGTGAAAGGCATATATATATCAATGGTGGGTGTTGGGACGGGGCAATTTGGTTGTCTCTGGTTGGAGACTAATGAAAAAGAAATGTAGTGAGATGTCTCTTCAACTCAATCCATAATATCGAACCAACATGTTCAATTGGACAGCTATAAAAGGACATGCAAGGTGCATTAATAATTGATTACACTGCTGCCTGTTCCCAGATCGATGGTTTCTGCTCTGTGTGTTGGCATCACATTTATCCCTTTTGTTTCTACTTAGACATGACGTAGGTTCTTGTGTCATAGTAGAGAACTGTATAATGAATCCATTGATGTTTTCGTTATAATGATTCAAGCACCATATGTTTGTTCTGTGATCGTTTTCGTAGATGGACAGGGTATTTTCAGATGTAGGAACAATTGTTGAAGAATTTCCATAATATATCCTAAATTCAGTATCATAATAATAGTTCTAGATCTAGTAATGGTTGTCTTCTCTCATGCCAAATATATGTTGAGCATCTTCTATGCATTTGTATGTGGCTAAGAGGACAGGGTAGTATGTTAATTTTTTACTGCTAGGTGCCATTGTGAAGAATGAATGCATGGCCATAAAAATACAAAACTGCCTGTCACGTAGCAATTACTGTAGTAATCTCCTTGGGTGAAAAAGAAAACTGCCTGTAGTTTCCAATCTGATTAAAACCAAAAAAAAAAAAAAGTTCCACGACGACTAGCACTACTTAACCTGACTGCCTATATATATTACGACACATAGTGGTTTCTATTCTGCAAGACTTGATAAAATGCAACCAGTAGCTAGTGGATGAGAGAATGACTACGATGCTGCCCGTGTGTGTTAGGAACAGGAGGCAAGAGGAAAATATAGATTAGGTATACTGCAACATAGAGAGAGGCGACAGCAGCAGACTGAGCATGGTACTTATTTTGATGGGCGAGTCGGCAAAATCTTTCTATACACGGAAATCTAAGATGACCTGCTGTTCAATTTCTTTGCTGACTGGACAGATGGTATAGGGGCAGCAGAGCCCGGAAACACGGCACATTGTTGACCAGAAGCGGTGGTCTACGGACACGGGTACACTACCGGAGCAGCTGAGCACATGACCTGAAACAGGGGACTATGCTGTACTCCAACATTTGGTAGTTCAATGTACGAGTTCAACTGCAAGATACAAATCAAAGATAGGACCCAGACTTGAAAATTGTAAAGTGCATGCATTATCTCATTGTTAGCAGCCCTACCCAGGCTCGTCTAAAAAATATAGTCTCCAGAACATTTTCTCACACTTTGCCCATACAATACAGAAATGAAACCAAGGCCTTGTTTAGATGGCTTCAAACCTCTAGATTTTTACACTCTCTCTCTGCAATCTATTGGACAGAAGCTTGGTGATGATTTTCATGGAAGAGTTCAGCAAAGAAATGGGCCTGAAATCATTAACAGTTTCAGGATTTTCTCTCTTGGGGACAAGTGTGATATAAGAATAGTTGATACTCTTGAGGTTAGCTGTGCGAGAAAAGAAATCCCAACATATTTTGTAAATATCATCTCTAATAATATGCCAAGCCTTTTTAAAGAAGAGACTGTTAAACCCATCAGGGCCAGGAGCTTTGTCATTTGGGGGACTGAGAATGATGGTATCTATTTCATGTTTGCTGAAAGGGAGGCAAAGATCATCCAAGCCAGGCAGTGGCTGAAACAATGAGCACAGATCAAACTGCATATTAGTAGCTAAAGAAATCCCAAGTCTTCTTCTGAATTCCTGCAGAAAAAGAGCACTTTTCTCATTATGGTCAGAAACCATTCTGCCATTACTCTCCAAGATCTGACTGATTACATTTTTTCTGTATCTTTTAGTGGTCATAGCATGGAAGAACTTAGTATTTTCATCACCATATTGCATTTTCCTCTGAGTAAATCTCTGTCTCCAATAAGTAGATTGCATAGACAGGAGATTCTTTAAATGCCTCTTGAGAACCTCTCTGAAGATTTTTTTCCTGTGGGTATAGCCTTCTAAATTCTTCAAGCTTATCAAAAAAAACTAATAGAGGCATTAGAGTTAGCAATAAGCTTCGAGAGATTGGACAGACCCCTAGCCCAATGCTTCGGAATCCTTCTTAAGAGTTTGAACTTAGCACTGACAATGTGGGTACTGTTGCTGCATCTTACAGTGGAGGACCAAGAATTGGAGATTTGCTCAATACAACTAGGATGCTTAAACCACCAGCTTTCAAAGCTGAATATGTTAGCTTTAGGGATGCAAGTGCCAATTTGCACCTTACAGGGCAGGTGATCAGAGGTAATCCTAGCAAGAGGCAAGACCATGGAGTTGGGAAATGAACTAGTCCACAAGCTACTGACGTGAAGAACCAGTCAACCTGTTCTAAGAGAGGGGAGTCCTGCATGTTACTCCAGGTGTAACTTCTACCACTAATGGGCAATTCAATTAGCCCAAGATGACTAATGATATTATTGAAAACTAAGGTATCATTGAAATTACCCCCAGGCCTGTTTCTATTCTGAGCAGATCTGTAAAAGTTGAAATCTCCCATCACAAGCCAAAGGTCATCATCATCAATTGCAAGATTGTGCAACCAGTTCACAAAAAGATCTCTCGCTGGCTGTCTACAAGGCCCATAAACCACAACAAGAGTCCACACTTGAAGATTATGAACAGATGTCATCTGCAATCTGACAGCAAAAGGATGCTTTTCCATAACACTAGCAGAGAAACAGGAGGAAGCCCAGCAAACTAAGATACCCCCCGAAGTACCCAAGGAAGGACAATATTCAAAATTATCAAATCTTTTGGGCGCAAAATTTCTAATGTAATGAATATCAAAATCCTCTCTTTTAGTCTCCTGGATACAGAAAATATTAGCACTGCATTCTTCAATCTTATTTCTAACAGCATTCCATTTGTCCTTATCATTGATGCCACGCACATTCCAACATAACACATTCCAGGCATGATTATCCATAAACTTAATATATAATAAGTGAGGGTAGCAACATAAATATGAGAGCACAACTCTCATAAAGTACCAGTGGGACATCAGAAGGATAAACAACATAAGAAGAAATTAAAAGGTAAAAGCAGCCGTGGAGGCTAGGCCACCACCAATTCCAGGATTGAGCTTGTATCTTCATAAATCACTCACCATGTGCCTGCAGACCAGCTTCAGCAAGCTCCTCAGGAGGGATGCCGCAGAACGAGGTGCCAAGGAGCATCAGAGTATCAGCCTAGACAGGAGCAATGTTCACAGTTTCCATTTCAGCATCTAGACTCTTTCAGATGATGGCCTTCTTCAAATCTTAAACAGTTGACAGATAGACTGTCTTCTTTTCAGGACCAGGCTTCCTTCTTGGCTCTCTGTCAAGCTGGACAAAAGTATGCTCAACATTACTCATAAATCTGGAACTCTTTCTCATGGTATCATCAACCACAGGAGTCTTGGCTCTACCTTTTCTCTTCTTTCTGACAGAGGTGGGTGTGGCACTTACTGCATCAGCATTTTCATTAGCCCCATCATCAATCTCCATATCCACACTGAAGTTATCATCCTCTCCCAAGGCAGCACTAATACCATGATCATGCATAGTGGCATCCCCTGACTGGCACCAAGGATGGGGACCTTGAAGCTATCCAGAATTTGCTGAACAGCAAACTCTTGATCATACACCACCAATTCTCTGCCAGGGGGGTCTTGGACAACACCATCATTTATGACGCCATTAACACTCTCTTGTTCCTGGGGGGCAGCTTCTTCAATATCACAGTCATTCATGGACCTGAGTCTGATAGTCTTGATCCCACTTGAGGTAGAAGCCTCAGAGTTGTTCTTCCAGTATGGGTTGTCAATGGCAAGCTTCCATGAACCCATAGGTGGCAGCGGAGGGAGGTTATTCCAAACCGAGACAGGCAGAGGAGACTTCATTGGGAGAGTTTTGTACACCTCACCCACCATCATAGCCAATTCTCCAAGAATCATTTCTACAGAAGGAGCAGGACCAACCCCATTGTGCGGCTGGAGACTGTTGGCCAGGGCTCTGATCTGATAATCACTTTCAAAGCTTTGGGTGAGGGAGCTAGAGACTTGAAGTTGCCTATTGGTAGAGGTAGCACCAGAATTCTCAGGCAAAGGCAGCTCAAGAGTGATAGGAGGACCTTGGGCTCTGAGAAAAGCTCTGGTCTCACTACTGACAGAAGTACTGTGTTGAGGTAAATCAATCTGAGTTCCAGGATTGGCTGCAGCAGCAGCAGCAACTGCATTGACAACAGCAGCTTCTGCAAGCTGGTCAACAGCCAACAGCTCATTCTCATCCACCAGTTCACCTTCCTGTTGAATCCACTGTCCCCAACCATTGTTATTGTTATTGTTCTGCTGAGTCTGTTATCTCCTAGCCTAACAAACACTCTACACCCTCAGTACATGAGCTCTATGTCTTTATCTTCTACCCATCTTCAAAGGCTTGCATTGGCAGTGTTCCAACATTGATGAAAATCTGCAGTGAAACATTACACCATTAGTGATCTTACAAATGCTCCAGTTCTCAAATAAAGTAAATGCTCAGGTGAAGCGATTTCTGGAAAATATCTAATAAGTAACATCACAGTTCTGCAGCTACTCTTATTCTAGTTTTCAGTTTGCAAGACAACCTCGTGCAACTTGATATATACACTTGGCATGGTGTATCCTGCAATTTGATATATACACTACGATTCTAAGAACTGTGTAAAGAAATGTAACGCCCATCAATTTGCTAAACTGTACACGTACTATACCTGAATTTTAGAGTAGAATCATACAAATATCCGCAGAAGCAAAGATTCCACTTGCTTCCTACATTCACACAGCAATTCTACAAAGAAACCATAGGCCACTGCCATGGACAGGTCCCGACGACAAGGATCCGCCGTCTCGGAGCGATGAAAACGAATCGGATACGAACGGATATCATCGATATTATATTTGTTTTCAAATTTCTGTCCGGATTCGGATTCGAATACGGATAATATGAACCATGCCGGATAAGATATGATTGGACATCGACATCATAAATATGCGATTTGATTATTCGGATATGGATACGGTATCGGATGTTGAACATTCGGACTCGATACGGACGGATTAAAACCTCTCTAAACGAATTCGGTCTCGAATACCGTCGGAAAATATCCGTACCACTTTCACTCCCGCGACACGGGCACAAGCAAAACCAATGCAGATCGGCAAATCGCGTCCAGATCTACTGAAAATGGGAGGAGCCAAGGATGTCAAGGCAAGGGTAGGGTTCCAGGCGCAGGGGCTCACCTTGAGGGTGTGGAGGCCGGCGACGACTTGATACATGGTTGCCGGTTCCTGTGGCCGAGTGGCTCATCGGAGTCGTCGCCGGTGGCATGAAGGAAGCGGGATGCAGCAACGTCGCCTAGAGAGGATGCACTCTATCGTGTCGGGGCCGCACCTTCGCACAGGGTGCGCGCCGCCGCGTTGGTTCCGTGCCGCCGCTTGGGGTGCGCATTGCCGCCTAGTATGCACGCCGCCGCATCGGGCTATGTCGTTGCCTCGAGCTGCGCACATGAGGGAGGGTGCGACGGCTGGGAGATGAGAGGAGGAAGGGAGGTGCGCAGGTCTAGGGTTGGGGGCGATGGTTATATACGTCCATCCGTTCAAGAAGTTTTCTTTTGGGCCAGCTGAAAGGCCGGCGCAGCCCAAGCCCACATTAGCGGTTGCATTTCGTCTTGGTCGTCCATCTAAATATTTTTTTCTGTTGGTACAAGCAAAATACACAGAGAATTCGTCGGTTATAGTTGAACAGACAGAATATAGTTTTCTTCTGTCGGTTTGAGCATTTTCTGTCGATTTCGTGTTCCCAACAGAAATTTGCTTATTTTTCTATCGGTTGCTCTAACACTTACATGAAATTTTCAGTTTCCAGTAGTGATGTTCAGTTCAACATGTACACTGTCACGTATGGGACCTTATAGCTAATCTACTATACTCTAATATTGCTAAGACCCACTTAGGGGTGCTAACCAATCAAATTTTAGTATTTGGAGAAAGTGACATAAGCTGATGTCATTAGTTCAGTTTCTCTCACTAAAGAGCCACCTCACCCTTTGCCTATGTCAGCCTCGCGTAGTCGCTCCCCTGCACGCCCGTGCCGCACTTCCGCCTGAAACGCCCTTCACCACTGCCTCATCTGTCAAAGAACGCGAAGAGTCCTGCGTGAAATCCAACAACTGCTCAGTGCGTCCGTTACGCAAGTTGTGCTCCAGTGATCCATCAATCCACCACCTCCTGCGCTACCCAGTCCCCACTACCGCATCAGATTAGGATATGAAATCCCAACAGTGCAATGTTTCTCTATAAAATGGCAACTTCGCACCGAGATTAGCAGCCACATCGTCGTCATCCTCCGACAATCCTCGAGCGCGCCGAACAACTCTTGCTACGACGAGTGCTGCTCACCCATGGCGGAGGAAGCCGACGACGCTGAGAGGGCCCTTGGTCGCGGGAGACTCGAAGCAAGCCACCGATGCTGGGAGGGCCGCGGCCATGACCATTGACCAAGGTGGGGAGACAAAGGGTGTGCTGGCGAGGTGACTTGAGAAGGACGTACGCCGCGCTGCCGCTACCCTAACCCATGAAAGATCAAGGCCACGCATTGCAACTCCTGCTCGCCGCCTCGAGGTGAGGGCTCCTCAATCGGCTCTGGATCTTTTTTTTTCCCCTTTCATCGACTGACCCTTACGGCGAAACAAACTTTGATGCCAGCGGAGAATACCATGTCCATCCATACGTGACGCTGTGGCTGATTTTTTTTGGTACGACTGGGCTCTACATGGACCCATTGGCCTGCCGCATGCCTATACTGAATTCCAAGTACGGATATTTCACATAAAAAGAACTACAACAGACAACGCCTCTCTGGCCATCATAGTCTCTCGAAGTTTGGATCATCGGTGAATTATAAGTACAGTAGACAGTGCTATTTCAATTCTTTTTCATATATTTTTTTTTGGTGTCACACTTTGTAAACTTCATTGCAGCAAAGTTGTTCCATCGTGCTTCATCTTATGTGTCAAACATGATTTTAGTGTTTCCCGCAGCAACGCGCGGGGTATCATCTAGTTCTTATACTAGGTGGATTTTCCGCGCGTTGCCGCGGGTATGGAGGGCGTATTCTACACGTATTGCTACAGAAATTTAATCTTGTGTTGTATATGAGACGATCTATATATATCGATAAAAAGTAACAACCATATTCGCGTTGCCGCGGGAATATAAGAGTTATTTTAATTTTAAGAGGAATAATAGAATGTATATAGAAGAATCAGAGGGCACAAATATAAATGTGTGTTGTAAGCATGATAAATTTGTTCACAAATGAGGAATCAGAGGGGACAAATATAAGAAGTACACGTAAGCATGATAAATTTGTTCACAAAGGACATACAATAGTGTGGTCCAGGGTTATAATTGAAGACAAAAAACTGTTTGAACTTCAATTGAATGCTGGATACAGCATAATATTTGTAAATCATGTATTCATGTTACTATTTCCATCTCACCTAAAAAGCAGCCGCCCCTATTAAAAAATATAAAAATCAGCTACTGCATTATTAACAAAATATTAAAATAAATAGACATGGCATTACCTCATGCAAACGCATGACGGGCTGATGGCACTCATGGATGCCCCCTCGCCCACCCATTGGTCTTAGCTCTGCTCAAATCCGGATGTCGCCTCATCGCATCGATGGTTGGCCGAGATAAAGACTCCTCCGGCAAGGGAGGGGAGCCTGGTGAGGAGCCATCGCAGGCGAAGCCTCGTGGGCATCACACAGGCAAATCGACGGGATGATGCAGCTCCGCCAGTGGAGGAGCCCGGCAGAGGTGATGGTTGTCTGGTTGAGCCTCCGACTCCTTCATCTCCTCCTTTTGTATGATCCTTGGTGCATGAGCCTTGCGACGGCTGAGCTGCTGAGCCGAGATAAGCCTGGAGCCCTGGAGGAGCAACGCCACGCTGTGCGGCACTGCATGCCGAGAGGGGCAGGGCATGTCCTTGTCGAAGCGGGGTGGCTGGCAACTGTATTTAAGCTCGGTGCAAGACTGTTCGTTTTCTGTCGCATGGTGCGGCTAGTGCTTTCTATTGCAGCCTTTGCGGTGGCGACCGATCGTTTTCTGCATGCGATTGCGGTGGTGGAACAACCGTTTTGGATGCCTTGCGGTGGCTGTTGGATGCATTTGATGGGAGGCTGAAACTGCCCTAAAGACATGCGTGCCTTTGGACTTTGCTGGACTCGGAGGCCAAAGGACCAAAGCATGCGAAGAGACCACGATGGGAGATAGACCGTACTGCAGAACGGCTACCGATGAAAAGAAGACGTGGTGGAGGAGGACTGGATGATGTAAGTGGGTGACGTGGCGCAAGGAGGTTTCAGAGAATTAGGCTGGTGGGGTTTGTTTTTATAAGAGTAGTAGATTAGTGGGAGCTGAACACATATATAGTCCGATCTCCAAAAAACAAGCATGACTTTAAATGTCCTTAATGCTAATTTATTTTTGTGAAGAATTAAAAGAAACTTGATGAAGAAATATGAGGGGGAACTAAATGACCCTAAGATAAAACGTGGTGCCAAAAACGTAATGGTATCCCGTTCTTGTGCTTTTCGTGTGATATTGAATTGTGAATTTTTTCGGGTTCCAAATATGCCTCAAGAGTGAAGACGGACCTATTTAGAATTTCAGATAAGTACAATACCATTTTCTCACCGACCTAATCATAATGGCACATGTATGTAAGCAGATGCATCCAGGTGTAGGCACCTAAAGCATGGCAATGTTTTATTAAATGGAAATTTATAAGAGCAATAGACACATGGAAACTTTCACTATAACAAATACCAAATTAATATCTGGATTTGGTAATAAATACAGTCGTAAAATGCTTGGTTTGTATAGGAAAACAACAGAAGTGGCGTAGGATGGATGGGAAAAGGTCACCTTGCTTTTGTGGCTAACCAAGGACGAGGCAAATCTGGTTACAGCAGCATCTGCATCTCTGCCAAAATAAACAATGAAGAGAAACCAAATCAGCTTAATTGAATAGCGAGCGCACTGTAACTGTACATTGAAGATAATTTGAGTCACCCGATTTGCATTAAAAGAGGGCTTTAGAATTATTAAGCTTGACAACCTGATCTTAGTTTTGGAATGCTAGCATTGGAGGGGTACGACTGGAGGGCACTATAACTTACCTGATGCACAAAAAATTCAGTTGGAATGATTTTACTTGCCCACAAAAGCACAGCTTTCAGAGAACTTCAGTTTGCCCACTAAAGCCTAGCATGGAATAATTGATAACTACCAACACGTGTATGTATAAGATATTTAAGCCAGAGTTTATCGGGGGCTGTTGCAGTAAAAGGAAATTAACAAACAGCATGACAGTTTTCATTCTATATTGCAGGCTGGAATGGGTGCAGTTAACTTGGTTTTCTGGGAATGACAAAAACCAGCCTTAGCTGATATTAATGAAGAAATTATATAACTGAACTCTAATGTCTCTGACAAAAACAGCATGTAAGGTGCAAGGCAAAAAGGACGTGCCGACGCAGTGGTGAAAGGAGACTAACCTTGAGAAGGGGAAAAGCAATCAAACAGCTGCATCTTCCAAAATCTCCAGTGACATGGCAGTTTCATGTAGCTAGCAGATTGATGATTAAGAATAAGATGAGAAGTCACAGGTCTGGTGTGAAGCCCTGAACACAGGCCTTGTCTTTCTGTTCAACATTCTTAGTAACATAAGAAAAAAATATTAAGGTCAGGACTTCAGTCTTTTAAGTATTTACATCAAAGAATTCATGTAACAAATATTTTGGTAGATGACATAAACAAAGGCTAACCAGTGATGTGAGGCCACAGTTTGATTTATTTTGCCACTAAATATATTAATATTAAATCTGTATATGAAAGCGGATAATCATGCATCAAAACAAAGGATGGAATTGGATTTTGAGCAACATTTTTTACTTTATAAGGCACGTGTTCAGGAAACTTAGAGCAATATCATACCAACAGTATCTGATGCGCCCCCTTGAAACTGGTAGGCAGTAATTCAGAAATAACAAAAAATATTTCTTAATGTTTATCATAAGGTAATCTCTGTGCTGCTATATGTTAACTAACCTTTGATAAGGATCAGAGAAGAATGCATGACCATCTTGTTGGTGAGCGTAGCAGCTGTGTTTTTGCTGAGATCTGTCCACAACCGCAATGCCATACCAGCAGTGTTGTTGCTCAGATCTGTCGACAACCGCAATGCCATTACCTCTGCACACAATCAAGAATCCATTACAAATAAATAGATGAATGAAATCCTGTAGGAATGGATTAAACAACACATATTACTACATCTCGACTGCAAATCAGATAGGGATTAAAAAACAAAGGTACATATCTTAAAAGGGAGTAATCGTATAAGAGTAAAAATCTTAATCTACTAAACTATAAGTTCACTGGCAAGGGATGTATAGTCTCCAGAAATATCAATATAAGGTGTACTCTTTTGCGCGCGTTGTCAGATGACTCCGCGAAAAAATACTTATCTCACCATAGATTCAGTAATGTCAGATGACTTAGTGAAAAAAATACTTATCTCACCATAGATTCAGTAAGTTCTTTCACAAACAGGCTATCCATTTGATAAATCAGTGGATAACTGGACTGTAATTAACAGAAGAAAGTACTGGCAGGAAACATCATTTGCGCTTTCAATTGTAGGCTTTCCCAAACACCAGACAACATAAATTTGAGATGCCAATGTCAAATTCAGTTCCATATATACTGG
>DXKC01021172.1:0-10845 GCA_031170775.1 Cymbopogon citratus
ACAGTTAAAAATTAAGGGTTTTGATTAGCTTTATATTTTCACCTTCTCCTGGTGCCGCTCCGCCGCAGCGGCCCTGACCCGGCCGCCGCGCCGCCTCTCCTCCTTCTCCGGACCTGTCCCTGTCCAGCGGCGGCGCCGGTGGTGTCCAGAGCCGACATGGCGCTCGACAGGCTGCTCATGATCCCGTCAAGCGTCGTCCCCGCCGCGGCCGCGATCGAAGGAGTGGGCGACTCCTGCAGCATGGTCTGGAGCCTCGTCGCGCCCTCGTGCACCTCCATCAGGCTGTCCATCACCACCCGTGGCGCCGCCGCCGTAGCAGGCTGCGGTGAACGCCGGCCGCCGCCGCCGCCACCAGCGGAGGAAGATGCCATGCTCGCTTGCTATAGCTACCAAACGTCCACACCTGCCCGGCCGTAGCTTGAGCGATAGGGTCGGTCGTCGGGAGCAGCTAGCTGTGCTGTGTTGCGGCTTGTTTTTATTGGTGGCCGGTGGCCAGCCGCGGTGGGAAGTTGGGAGGAAAAGGAGAGCAGCAGGGCGCGAGATGGCGAAAGAGGAAGTGGCGTGGAAGAACATGCAGGCACATGTGGGTCCGCCGCAGGCCCCACTCGGCCGGATGGATGTGCCCCACTGAGCCCGAGCGCAACGCGACGAGGGAACGACCGAACGAAGCTGGCGGCGCGCGCGGGAGCTGATCGTCATCGCCGTGACGTGCCACCGTGAGGTCATCCATGGCTCACACCTCACAGTGAGTCACTGCCTGTCAGTGAATACAAACCTTGACCAGGGGAAAAACATGGCAGAAAAGTGTTGGTACAATGCAATGTAAAACAATAACAAAATTACGGTCAAAGTTATATTCCGTAGATAATGAAAATATCATTTATTTTATTTTTGACTAGGAGTATATATATAATCGATGCATCATTTATTCTGTTTAGTGAATCATGGTGCGCCCTCCAGTTGTGTATACTTTGGTACGAGCAGAAATTTTCACTTGCCGATCACCAACGTGCTAGCTATAGCTAGTGAGTTGAGGTAAGATGTAGCTATTTGCCTTCATGTACAATTTAGAGGCAGTCCTATTTGGCTTCGCTATTAGCCGCTGAAGAGCACCTCTGTTGAATGTCACCATAACCGGAGATTTAAAACGCTGGAGCAAATGAAAGCCCAACTGGTATACAAGTAGAGTACAACTTTGGGCGCCATGCAATGCATATGGTCCCAGCGAGGGGGAGAGCATCTTTACTGATCGCAGGCTATTTTCTTATTATGAACACTTGCATCTAGGCTGACTGGGCTTTGCCTGACACGTGCATGACGGGAGGCAATTTTTGTACTATCTTTTTCATATGTGGGGAGACATGTCAATGTCTCTTTCCACGCAAGTGTAGAGTACACTATTCAAGGACAAGGTAGATCAGAAATTCAGATGAAAGACATGGATAAGATAGTTGAAGAATGAAGAGACGAGGTCAAAGACAGTCACAAGCGGGCGAGCACGGATGCAGAAGCTATCAGCCAGCGCCCAAAATCACTTAGGAGATATAGAATTAGAGATAGTACGTCGCCAGTAACACAAATTAAACATATACTGTACTATATACAACAACCGTAAAGCTTTGCTGCAGCTGCCGACTGAATATCCCAGCAGTCTAGCACATCTGCAGACTGCAGATGACAACTGAGAATTTTATTCCATAAATTGATGACTACTTGCTCTGCCACCACCAATCGTATAAATCGACCTTGAGGCATCTTGATGAACATGTATAAATGGCATAAGTTGACGTGGCAATGTCAGAACTGCTGCATCAAAATTACAGAAGAATAAGATAACCATGCTTCTGAACAGCAACCACACAAACTGTGATGGAGTTCTTGCATGCTGTTCTACATAAATAAAAAAAATGGAGTTTATGTACGAATCTAAAAGGACTACAGGTATATACAAAAAATTCCTAAAGTTAAAACGTAAATGGGTGCCCTACTCCCCTAGAAAATTTTAGAAGTCAGATTCTAAAGATGAGGGTGCTTCATATCCGAAGAACATCCTCCTACTACTATTTTTAGTACTGGGAAGGGAAATTAGTGATCCAGTCAAAATTAACACAACCGTCACGACAATAGATCCAGGCTCTTTGATAAACCTTCACTGGAGAACATAAGCCATCTCTTAACTTATTGCTGGTTGTCATGTTGCTCCATTATTCGCCTTCTTTCAGCAGCTAACCCAGCTGCAACAGATGGAGGCAAACTCCTCAAGCTATCGCCATAATCTTGATCTGCCTGTTCTAGGGGCTCATCAGGTCCTGTCATCGGGAATAGTGACTCCACATCCTTCAGTGTCAAAACAGGCTCATCTTTGAAATTTTTGGATCTACGGTTTATAGTAGAACAGACAGCTCTGCTTCCGTTCAATTTGTAGATGCTCTCTTCTATTGTTTTCTTCACCTGAAAATAAATAATATATCAAAACCCGTTTCCAAGAGAAGAATGAAAAAAGGAGAATAGGATGTAGCCCTTACTATAAAACGGTGAACAAATGTGCTTTTGTCTTGCCCAACTCTGTGGATCCTACTGATAGCTTGTGCCTCAGCGGCAGGGTTTAGTAATGGCTCCACTAGAATAACATGTTGTGCTTCTAGTAGATTAAGACCATTGGCTCCATGCTGTATAAGCATCAGAAGTACCTGAACAGGTTGCATTTTGGAGTCTGTCCTTTTCACTTCATCTACATTTACATTGCTCACCTGACCCTTGAATTGGGAGAGGGCTGCCTGTGATTTTCTGAAAAGGAAACAAACTTTTACAAAGTCATTTCATTGCTCAGAAATTAGAGCATACAGAGTACTTCTTCAGTGATAACCATCTAGCTGAAAGATCAGCAAGGAACATTTTGGCCAATCAACAAAACTGAAAGAACACGATTCTATATATTTTGTCACACCTTCCTCCTTTCATCCGAACATATGAAATGTTGTTAGCAGCAAGGGAGTGCGCTAGTACATCCAGCACATCATTCCAACTTGAGAAAACAAGAACTTTAGCTGTTCCATCAGTTGAATTGATTCTCAAGATTCTTCTTGTCACAGCTTCAATCTACATCAGGAGAAGAGAAAAAAAAAAGTGTGGTCATTACGCTGTACATACAATAATCAGACGAACCAGAGAGGAGCTTGCTTAATCAGTTAAGTATATGACCTATCTCTTTCCCTCTGCAAATATTTAACAGCAAGTGCATTATAGAAGTGTAGTTAAACAATAAAATTTCAGGACTCCTGAGAATATAGTCATTCCGTCTTTCGGTCATTTTCAGGACTCTTGAGAATAGTCATTCCATCTTATGGGTTTACATTATTAACTTCAACATACAATAACCAAACAAACCAGAAGTTGTGGTGCCTGCTTAAGTAGTGGCCTATCCTTCTTTTTTCCTTTGCAAACAGTTAGCAGCAATTGCATTATAGTCTATAGAAAGTTGAATACTAATAATATTTTGAGGAATTTTTAGAACATAGTCCTTCCATCTTATGGGGTTACATGATTAATTATGTGACACAAAGGTCCTACTTCCAAATGTAGTTATGCAAGTTACAAGCTAAAATAAGCAGTAACCACAGGGTTCAGATGCAGAATAGATAGAACACCCACAAAGTAAGAAGATTGCAAGAAACCTTTGTTCCATATGAACCTTGGACAGAAATAGTGCTTTCAGCCAAATCTTCAGTGCTCTTTTCAGGTTTGTCCCAAGCTTTCTCAACTACAAAAGCAACATTCTCAATATCTGTTCGCTGACGGCATGTGGGGCACATAATCCATTTTTTACGCTTTCCAAATTGGGCTGCAGTTTGTTCTGTCATGTAAAGACAACCTGAGAGCAGTAAGAAGATAATTTAGTCAACGTCAGGAATTCACAATACATCATATGAGTACTTGAACAGACAAGTGGCATGATTATCTAATTGAATGTCCTGAAGTTACATCATTATTGAACTTAGCAGAAGGTTAAGATTGCTAAAGTAAATTCCACAGCACAAACAGACAGACACTCCATCCCTTCTAAGCTATAGTTCACTTTAGCTTTGTCCTAAATCGAAACTCTAACTTTGACCGAGTCTATAGAAAGACACATCAACATTTACAATATCAACTTAGTTTTATTAAATTCTCCATGAACTATGTCCTGGTGTTACATTTATTTGAATTTGTAGATGTTGATTTTTTTTCTACAATCTTGGTAAAAGTAAGAAATTTGAATTTAGGACAAAACTGAAGTGAACTATAATTTAGAGCGGAGGGAGTAGTTTGCACCAGTCAACAGTATCTATTTTATCTAGGAGTGCTACTTTTCTTCAATTGGTGTAGCTATGAAGAAATTTGAACACAAAACTTGCATGGATACTCACACTTGCAGCATACAAAATGACCACACTGGAAAACCATTTTCTGGTCAAAAACCTTCTCCTGGCATATTGGGCATGGTTCATTACGAAAATCAGAGACAGTTTGCCCTGTGACTGAACATGAAGCAACTGTATCAATGGAATCGCCTGCTTTAGCCAATGATTCGCCATGCTGGTTATGTGTTTTCTTGTTACATACTGCCAATCCCTAAAAGCACAGATGTGATCTACATTAAAAAAAAGGAGCCACACAAGAAGCGGTCTCTGTAGCAGAGGTATTATATTAATATGATATTAACCCAAAGTCCCAAACAAATAATGAATGACCCATATGATGATAGTATCATAGTGCAATCTTTGGGAACAAACAAGTTATGTAAATTGTACATTAAAATGTGAGTTTTATGGCAGAAGTTTACTTGAAGTTATCACACACCTTTAAGTACCGGAGTTGACCTCTTACACGGGCCAAAGATGAGAGTGACATGAATTTTTCACTTGTAAACTGGACATTATATGGTATGAGTTCCTCTTTAGTTACGATATTGGCAGCGCTAGGTTCATCGTCTTTCTCTTTGAGCTGAAGTCTTGAGAGGGACATCTTGATCTCGTCATGAGCACGCAATAATTGGGTTTGAGCAATTGACAGAAACCTTGCTTGAGAAAACTCCTTGCGCATAGCCTAAACTATCATGTCATGGTTAACAACGAGCTTGATTATGTCAAAAAAGAAAGAAACATCTTCTACCTCAAAAAGAAGTAAATGTTTTTTAGCAATTGCGGAATATTGCTTTCCCAATACTGTCTTTGAGTGATTCCGGATAACTCTTAATGCAGTCTCGGTTCGAGAAGGATGCCTGTAGATCTGTTAACATTGGCAGTAATTAAAGAAATATAACAGACAGATAACACATAAATAGGAATGATGGATCAAATGATCAATATCGATCGCTTCGAATGCCAGGTCAGAGTAGCTCAGAAGAAACTAATGATGATGGTCTTTGAAACAACTTTCACAGAATGCAAAGGCGGATGGGCTGATCAATACAGATCTTAGAAGACACATGGTAATGGTAAAAGATATATAGAAGGTGTAACATGATTTTCCAGAGAGTTGGGATTGTAATGTTATCCTTGATAAAGGTGTGGATAGAAGAAAAAAAGAGAGGAAGTGACAAATATCGATAGTACTACATCCAGGAATGGAAGTATGTAAACACACCTGTATGTTTTCTCGAGCTGACCTAGGATTGTTATTGTCATAGGGTTCAGATCCCTCGTTGGATTTTCTATTACGGAAGAAGTGATTGAGCTCATATTTTCGCCTCTGTAGATCCTGTGCTTCTTCTACTGAATCAATGACAGAATCATTGTTTGATTTCTTAACAAGAAACAGACGTGCTTCATACCTCTAAAAGAAACGAAGAGATTAAATCAATACATGAAAGATTTCATAGAGGCAAAAAAACATCATCAAGCCCTGGTGCATATTAACCTGAAAGAGTTCATCTAGCTCACACTGGATACATAGAGAACCAGTGCCATCATAGCATTTTGGACAATATCGCTGGCCCTCAATGTCCTCATCCCTTGGGTTATCCATTGTTTTGTCAACTTCCAGAAGTCTATCCATAAGATTTTGCCTCGAACTTTGTAGAGAATCAATGTCAGATTGAATTACATATTTTAACCCAGCAATACTTTTAATCCTGTGAAAGAACAAAACAACCAAGTTAACCATCAACTATAGAAAATAAATATTTTTTGAACATATATTTAGTGACATGAATTCTTGAAAAAACTGAACCAACATAGGTAACATGGAGAATATTAAAACAAGTTTGCTGCAGACCTGGAAGATATTCCCCTTGAACCCAAACCAGTGGTGCTCTTACTAGAAGAATTATCAATCTTCTTGATGAGTTCATCAGCAGAAATGTTGTTCTGTTCAATGCAGTCCAAAGCATGCAGCCACCAATTCATATGCCCACTCTGTAGCTCTTTAGTGATATTCAACACCTAAAGGTAGACAGACGTTCAGTATGAGGAGAAAAGGGAAAGGCTTGGATCACATAAAAATTTACCAACAGAATACAATAATAACAGAAGACAAAGAAAGATAAATAAATTAAGATAGCTTGGTGCAGATGAAAAGTACGAGATAAATGTAGTGAACTTACCTCTGTGAATGATGCATTAAAATCCTGCTGTGCTACTGCCAGCTTTGAAGTAAAAACTGACAGGTACTTTTCTGTGATTGCATTGCAAGTCTTCCTCAAACAGTCATCAGCGAAACATTCAGATGATGAGTGGCAACCAGCAACATTCTCCACATCCTCATCTTCAGTTGTGCATGCTTGTCCAATAGTGTTTTCATCTTCTTCAGATGTTTCTAACCCATTAGCTGTCAAACTCGAAACACTGTTTTTACATATTTTATTTCGTTTCACACAAAGTACATTTGTCCCGACAGCGCTAGTTTCCTTTCTTTTTCGGCTGATTGCAACTTCAGAAGGCGGCTTTTTCAATGGGCATTCTTGTAAATATTCAGAACTAATTTTAAGCAGTTCTGCAAGATTGTAGTTGATATGAAGATTCAATAGAGGGTCAACACGGAAATCGTCGATATTTTCATGAGCCAATGCCAGTGCTTCTTTGTACAAAGAAATAGCTTCTTGGTTCCTTTGTTCAATAACAGCTAATCCAGCAAGACCATTCAGGGCAACTACAATCTTTCTCAGCTCTTCCTCTCCTTCAATTTTTGCTTTACCAATAAGAACCTGCATGCAAAAGTATCATGGGCTACACTGAGCTCATTATTAAAAAAAGTTGCACTGCAGAAAATAGGTCGCAACCAGGACTGAAACATAATCAGCTATTCACCTGTAAAATTTCATCCATTGACAAAGGGTTATGCTGCAGGGAGCAGAGACCAGAACTCCCCACTTGTGGGTGGCAACATGCCTGCCGAAGTTTCAGCAGTGGAACTAGGAGCTTGGCAATGTCATCATTGGAGAGGTAAACATTTAGCACAGCATTTGAATCTACAAGCACAAGGTAGAAAGAACCTTCAGGTTTTTGGATAAAGACATTAGTGTGGCAAGTATCAACCATTGCAACATGTTTAATAAAAAGAGGTAACCTAGTGTTGAAAGCTCAAGGGACCAGGGAACTTTTAGCACATTACAGAAATAATTAACAGTCTTGCAAATTCGCTATCACCCATAAATGCATTTGAAAATGGTATTATCCAAATCCCACTCAAAATGGAATTCCGTCCATATTATGTACTTTAAGAAATTCCCATTCCAACTTTTTTTGGCTCATTTTCTATGAAAAAGCATGAAAACCAGACCTTGAAGATTAATGTGGAAACATAAAATGGTTGATCTGGCAGATAAAGTACCTGAAATTGATTCTCTTCTATTGGTTTCATTTCTCAAACTTCGAATAATTTGATGTGCATGGTCCATGCAGGTTGCATGCTGCTTCTTATAGAAATATTCTTCAATGGACGAAAAGATGAGCCATGAAAAACACTCTTCTTGCGGAGGCAGCTGCAGTTCACCTGAGACATGAATTTTGGAGGAACGCCACATGATTTCCCTGAAGAAATTGTGTGCATAATTCATTGCTACTCTGTTCCCCCTCTGCAGTTCAATTCAATGAGACAAAAGGAGAATAATTACTCAGACCAATTATCTCAGTAAACCAAATGCCATCAAATCAAATCCTACTAAGTAGCAACAGGTGTTATATGCAGAGCTGTGGCAACATTATTCATGATGTCAATATGCTATAAAAAACAACAAACCAGCACTAAAAAGTTCATTGTATCACGAGGTTCTCAGTCTTTTATAAGACATGCTTGCCTATGTTTTCAGAATATATGGACCCAGATGGTAAGAACTAAGAACCAATGGGCCAACTGTAAGACTTGCACTACTCAGACTTAATGTACTTCACTAGATCCGTCATCAACACCACGAAATTATGGTACTTGAGATCCGTCAGCCTAGGCAAGTGATCACAGTTTATAAACAATAAACATTACAGCATGACAATGACTTCCATTGTCATCATGCGACAGATTCAGTAGTAGAAGGCAACATACCTCATACGGGTCTCTAATAATGTCCACCCACCATCTATATGTGTCAAATGGGATTGTCCTAAGAAAACGTAGAAGCCCGAAGAGATCATCAAGCCTGCGTTGTATTGGGGTTCCTGTGATACACCAACGGTGTTGAGCATTTAGCCTCAATGCCATCTCAGTCACAGAAGTCTTGCTTGACTCTACCATCTGAGCTTCATCCAAACAAAGCCGCCACCAGTGGATCCTTGTCAGGACAGTTGGAATGACAGGATATCTAAAGAGCGTAATGACAGTTCAGCAGAGGTTCAACCAAAGTTAATTTAACTTATTACTAAATGGCATGTCTGGATAACAATGGGATTCTTATTATAAGCACTCAATGAGGTACTTGGACTGAACAAGCTACTGCACTTTTATTTCAGCTATTATTAGTGTACCCTGATTCTAAGTGATGAATAAGCTCGAGGTAGTTATCCTTTCGGCTTCACCAGATTTTTAGTACTCACACAATGTCAGATCAATGAATAGATATGATAATTGAAAATATATGAACCATGAACCCAGCACAACAAAAAAGGAAAGCATAAAGATAAAAGTACAGTTGCACAAATCCTGACTTGGTGTGTTATGTCAGCTTGCGTTTGACTCTTCCAAGAAAAAAATGGATGTTAGACATCAGTAGTAGGTTTAGCACCCTCATTAATATTGTTTTAATTGAAACTTTATTTTGCAGATGGAGGACAATTTATTGTACACATGCTAGCAAGAATATTGTAGCTATTTATACAGCCAAAACATAAGGAAGAATCATGCAACTATCTTTTCCTAAAATTTAGGAAGCAGATCTTCCTAGGGTTATATTTTCCAAATAACAACACCAGTTTGAAGTAGGTTCAGGTCATTGATATCTTTGCAAGGCAGCAGCATATATATGGGTTATTGTTTATATTTCCTTGTCAAACAGCAACATTGTAACCCCCCACCCCCTGCATTCGCCTCAAACATGGAAAAAATCCATGACTTCCTGGTTCTGATTTGCACATGAAAAAAAAATCCATGACCTCCTGGTTCTGAGTAAATGTATGTTTGCTGTTTATTGAGGGTTTGCAAACTGGAATCAGTATAACCTATCATGTTAACCTTCATTGTAAAAACTAAACATTACTTGCCTCTTTTGAAATCTCAAGAAACGGCGATCACCATCATGACGGTCAAAATCATGTGATAGATCTTCTTTCAAGACATCATAGGTTGTCAAGACAACATCAGCAGTACTTATCTCAGTCATCTCATTTTTTTGGATGGTAGCAGGATCCAAGTTCCTTGCACCTTCATAAATGCGAACTTTCAGAGATCCTGGCCTTGTGTGTCTAGAGTAAAGAAAAACAGCTGTCAGTACTATCATTATATGCATATACCTGAAGACTGCACTAGAGTCGACACATCTGATTCTCAAAAGCTTCCCATCATGGACACCCTTAACAAAGATCCATCAGAAGGATTTTTAAAATAAAGTTGCAGAACTTCTATACTCAAAATAGAAGCAGTGAAGAAGAGATTGAGTGTTATGTGGCCGAAACAACGAGCACAAAATAACAACCATACATTCTAAGCAAAAGACAGAGATTTCAAAACTGAGAGCAACAGTAGGCAGTGTTAAACGTTAAATGCTAAACAGATGCAGCCCTTTAAAGCCAATTAAACGGACACAGCTGGCCACCATGTAGAATTTGAATGGTGCTTAAATGGCTAAATGGCCATTTAGGTGAAGCAGAACATAGTGTTACACATTATGTCTCTGAACTCTCAATATAGTGAAGTGCAGCTTGGAAAATTTGAAAAATATTGATTCTGATATTCAGAAATTATGAGAAAAATTATTCAATTAACATTGGATAAAAGAAATCATACCGGGTAATCTCAGAGTGCCATTGTGCCAATATTGGCGCAGGACATACTATCAATGTAGCCTGACTGGGTATATTAGTTTGAGTTGCTTCAGTAAGCTCCAAGCAAAGTGCACAAACGTATTTGTCTTCTGTCTCAACAATAGAACACCTGGGTTTCTTTTTCCTTCTAATTCCAGACTTCATGGAGTTTTTTTTGTTTGTCGATGCTACAACTTCAGCGGTATCATCAAAAAGTGTATCCTTTTTGGGTGAGTAACCAACACAATCAGCATGTTGCCAAGCATCACAAATGTCACACTGGACCCATAGACCTGTGTATGCAGAACTTTCGCTCGCAGCACCACAGATGCACTCAACCCTTTCTACTTTCTGCCTCTTAATTTGATCCATTTCTGTTTTGTTCTGGGAGACAGAAAAGTCTAATGAAATTGATCCA
>DXKC01021186.1:0-14596 GCA_031170775.1 Cymbopogon citratus
TCTTCCTCTTTCGTTATGCACAATCAAGTAGCTTGTCTGATACTGATATCACCTGACTTTGAAAGCCATGAAGAATTCAAGCAAATACTATACCCACCGAAGCTGAGCAAACATATTGTTAGCCTGCATTTCAAACTGTAAGGATATTCAGAGAAAGCTGCAAAAATATACCTGCACAAACTATGAGCTTCTAAGCAATATACGATAATGCAGGATCCTTTTGATCTGTTGCTAACAAAAGGGAGACAAAATGTTCATGAATTCATGATTTACGAGAATGGAAACCTCCTTCATATCTGCTCTTCAAACATAGCTAACAAGAATTCATATTCTTATTTTCAATTCATAGTTAAAATTTTTGCACAAGAGAGAAAAATACAAGTATTAAGAAAATATATTACTCAACAATGGTTAAATAAATCGAGAAGGGAACACACCCTATGTTTTGTACCAAATATGCCTGCGTAGGGTGTTCAGTCTGCCTCGAGAAGGATTTGATCAGACTCAGATGATCAGTGAATCGGCTCAACAGAGAAAGTTCTGTATCGAAAATCAATGGAGAAGACGCGTTCATTGGTATAGAAAGGCTATTGCCAGTACGTAGTATTTGGGATGGGAAGCGTGGTAACACACAGATGGAACTTACCTGGATAAAGATGGGCAGCCTAACCACAAAACGCTGCTACTACACCGCCACCGCCGCCCCTTGGCCACCGTCGTTGCGGCCGCCTGCCGCTCCTCCGCCCAGATCTTGGTGCTCTCCTATATGGCTATATGCCTCTTTCTTTGCATGTGTTGCCCCTTCGGATCCTCTGTTCCCATCTTCATCTTTCTCTTCTCCATCTGCATCACGACCCTGCCCAGGAACGGTGGCCATGTCTCCAATCCAAATAAGTCAACATCAACACCGAAGGTGGATGCATGGGGAGCAAACCCGGGAGATGGTGTGGGACCTCTGAGCGGACATTTGGCAGATGCGGCCTTCTCGTCGGGGTCGGCAGGGGAGAAGGAGTCGCCTCTGTTGGAGGGAGCGTGGAGGTCTTCGGCAAGTGACGCGTACCCGAAGAGGACAGGTCGTCGCTGCCTGCGGCGGCACTCTGTAACGACGACCAGAGCGGCGTTGAGGGCGGTGCTCACGCCAGCGATGTTCCATGCGCGAGAAGTTCGCGGTGACGACGGGCAGGTCTTCGGCGGTTCCCGTCTGTGCCCTCCATGAGAGAGAGAGGCCTGGGATCAGATCGTGGACAGGGTAGCAAGGTGAACTGAGCGGGCGGGAGGGGGTTGGCGGCGTGATCTTTGCCGAGGCGGAGGCAAACGCGCCGATTCGCGCGACGGCTGCGCCGCGGGTAGGCTTCACGCGACGAGAAACACGGTGTCATGTGGCTAAGGTCCCTATCGCATAACCGTTGGATCGAAAATCTAGACCGATCCGACGGAGAATATCAGTGGAAGATCCTCTCCAATTCCTACGCTCTTTTAATAGATAGATTTATGGTAATGGAACACAATTGAAATGTGCAACAGTACCAGGCCTGAATAATTGTAACGTTGTGGCAAGCAACGAGTATGCAACTATGCATTGTTATCTGAAAACTGTCAAGAAGTTGTATGTTCTCCTATGATGGTCTCGTGCAAGCAACAGTTACTGAATGAAGAAATAAATATTGGAAACTGATATGAAAAATCTCGAGTCTCTCCTATAGAAGATTCTAAACATGGTTGACTCAGGAGTAAATATGCGCAAAGGAGGCTTGCCATGAACATTCAATTGGCAAAATGCATTTCCATAAACCATCAAGCTGAATGAAGCTGTATCGTATTGTTTGTTCTGTAACGACTGACAACTTAACTTTTATCTACACATGCCTGTCAATTCTCAAGTGGCAAATTGCATATATAGACATTCAACTGTAACGCATACACAAATCGCCGAAGAAGGAAAAAAATTCACATCACATTCAACTGTAACGGATACACAAATCATTTTACTTGCAGTGTCGAATATTTAACCACCTCAGAACAACCCGCAGGCTCAAAGAAAGGAATAAATTGACATCACAAATTCTGCACTGCTGCTTCTTCAATAAAATCGATGGCAGCTCCAAGGTTCCTTCTGTCCATGTAGGTCACAGATATACTTGATCATTACTCCCTCAGGTGTTCCACAATAACACGTTCTTCTTGGATTTCATCCCTTGGAATTTCCTCCACTTCGTCCAACAACACTTCCTCCGTTTCATCCCCTGAAAGTAAACAGCCCATCCAGTCAAGTGACGAGATATTCCAAAAGCAAGAAAGGTACATACTCAGTAGTCAGTATGCAACGTATAAAGTAGCAGCAGTTTTGTTAATTTACCTGAGGCACCAGCAGAGAGGCTGATTTGATGGCTGGAAAGTTCCTCCACTTCGTCCAACGACACTTCCTCCGTTTCATCCTCTGAAAAGCACTTGCAGTTAAGTGATGAGATATTTAAAATATATAACGTAAGCAGCAGTCGTGTTAATATACCTGTGGCGTCAGTAGATGGGCTGATGTTTGTCTTGAAGCTGAAAGTATCTCTTGTGTACTTCACATACCACTTCCTTTCAATGTTGTTGTCGTCATCATCTGCATATGCCTTGACCTGCTCGAAATGGCTGAACTTGTCCCACTCAAGGCCAGATTCCCCTTTTGCTATGGAAGCGAGCAGTGAGACGTCACACTGTAGTTCCAAAAGCCTTGGGCTGACGTCCTTAAAGTATCCCGGGAGTGTTTTGATGTTGTAGTCCTCTAGAGTGAGTGTCTCAAGTGTAGGCAAACCCTCTAGTACCTTCAACTCTGGGCACTCTATGATCACGAGATTGTGCAACTTTGGCAGATTGCTGATCCTCTCCAGAGCAGGACACAGACCCACCTTAATTTCCAAATCAGGCCCAAGGTTTGGTAGTAAGAACTCTGGCCCAACACGCTTGATGGCTGGGGTGCTTTCAATCTGTAGGAACTCTAGGCTGGGGAGCTGCCACATGCCATCAGGTAGCTCCGTGCAATAAGGCAAATCTTCCATCATTAAAATCCTCAGGCTTCCAAGGGACTCAATTGGTGTCGATGTCATCCACCGTGGAAGTAGTTGACCAAAGTACATTTTAATATGTAGATACTCTAAGCAAGGTGGAGGGCAGAGCTCATCAAAAACCTTCTGGATTTGTTGCTGCTCTTCCTGTTTTACCAAGTGGTGGGGACCTCCACGTGCACTAGTGCATATTAAGATCAGATTGGTGAGGCACGCCTTTTCACGAAGCCTGGCATTTTTAGCAGCTGAACAAGAGGACACATTCTCCAAGCCAACTATAGAAAGTTGCATGAGATGGTTCAGAGACCCTAATTCTTCCAAACTACACCAATCACCCTCCTCGTGGGCTTGAAAACCATATAATGTCCTCAAATTAGTTAGGCCACTAAAACCCATGGGTATATTCTTTATTCCTGAGCTGACAAGGCTTAGATATCTCAGCTGACTTAATTTCCCGACTCCAACAGGAAGCTTTGCCAAACTTGTACAATTAGTTAGGTCAATGCCTTGCAAAAATTTCATCTTGGCTATTTTTTCTGGCAGCTGAGATATTTTAGTACCATCTAGGCACAAATACCTCAAGTGTTTGAGTTGGAGTAAAGATTCTGACAGTGCATCAAAATCCCCATCTTCTATATGTAGGGTCCGCAAACATGGAAAAGATGACAAAGAATCACCTGGGTTGATCTTTATTTCCCCAACTAAAATCAGTGTCCGTAGTGATTTATGTGCTTGCAGAGAACTCCATGCTAGCTTATTTGACTCTGATTCTTTTATTTTTAGTGATATCCGAATAATATTTTCTGGATTAATTTGGTTGGTAAGGCCAGCTTCAGTTTTGTAAGTTATCAATGCTTCATCTCTAGCCAAATACTGAGCAAATGAACGGACAATATCATGCATATTGCAAACTCCATTGTCTGGGTACGTTTGATCTGGCTGTATAAGGTTCCTAGCTATTAATTGGTCATAGTACTCTCTTCCTAATACTTCTAAATCTTTTGATTCTCCACGAACAAATCCTTCACTAATCCACATGGCAATAATGCGGTCAAACAAGAACACCGTGCTCTTGGGGAGGAGGGCATAGTGCAGAAAGCAAGATTTTAACTCAGGATGAAAATCCTGATAGCTAATGTACACTGCATAGTTTAGTTCTTCAGGCATTTGAGATACTGACCATGTAGAATCCTTTAGGACATTTTCCCAATCACTTCGTCTTGTCTTTTTCTGACGTAGGAGGCCTCCTATTACTTTGACTGCGAGAGGCAATCCATCACATTTTTCTATAATCAACATTCCAATGTCCTTCAGTGTATCAATCTTTTGTTCAACATTGTTTTGATTTCCCACCAGCTGCAAGCAACCGAGACCAGTAAATTAAAAGTTGAATATGTAGATATATACACATGGTCTGTGCTGATTAAATTTATTATGCCCGATGTATCATCGTTCATGTGGTCTGTGCTGATTACTTCTGCAGGAAAATCATTGTAGATATATAAGTACTAGCATGGGTGCAGCTAGGTGCCGCCAGTGCACAAAAGTAGTGGTCACCATATTGTCTAACCTAAGTTTATACTCACTCCAGTTTACGTTGTATCTTTTGTTCAAAATTTTATTTTACTAAAATGGCATGAACGTCTCAGGCTTCACTATGGAACTTTGTTATATCAAAAAAAAAAATCATACCTCTACTACCAGTAGTATTACTCTATATAGCAATATAGAATAGCGCATCATTATTTATCGCCATGTCGTATAAATGTGATTTGAAATAAGTTGTCAGTACCATTATTTATTTGTGGTTTTTTAAGGAAGATTTTTAGCACATCATTAATTATTAAAAAAATATCCTAATGTATGTTCCCCCCTATCCACAAAAAATGCAATTCTCGCCTTTTGAGAATTCAACTAGTTCAAAATTTTAACTAAATTATATAAATTTTTTTAACATTCATGATACAAATAAATATCATCATTAGTTATGGAATAGATTTTTAGAATAACTTTTTTAGAGAAATAAATATTAATAGTACTTACTATAACCTCGGTC
This sequence comes from Cymbopogon citratus, assembly GCA_031170775.1. Classification (NCBI taxonomy): domain Eukaryota; kingdom Viridiplantae; phylum Streptophyta; class Magnoliopsida; order Poales; family Poaceae; genus Cymbopogon; species Cymbopogon citratus. Next base: position 5,107 of record DXKC01021186.1, read on the forward strand.
AAATTTAACCCAGTTTGACCCTCACAGTTCCAATAATTGTGTCCTTTTGTGGACGGAGGGAGTATGTTGATTCTACAATACGTTAATAACTAAAATATATAGCATGAATCATGGATGTTGCAATTATATCAACCAAAAGACATCAGAAATTGGGCCTACTATCTGACCTATTTGAAGGTGCAAGAATCTAAGGACTGAGACAAAATATTGAAGGTGCAAGAATCTAAGGACTGAGACAAAATACACATTATATGGACAAAATGGTCTGTGTCCATGTTGGATAAAAACAAAGGATTTGCTAGGACATCAGCTTGATCCACTTCACTGGACATTAGTTGCAAAATGACCTTTCCTTGTGCTATTAATAGTGTTTTTTTTTACAACAAAACACTATGGGGGAGATCCCTATAGTGGAAGCCATTTCCAATACTTTAAAAGGGGATGATGTTCATACATATGTGTATCAATAGTGTTGCCTTTACAAAGTGTTGAAGTGAGCAAAAAAAAATGCAATATACGAAGACACTTTTTTTAGGGACACATAAAACCATGTCATCTTTGGATGTCAAATGTGGAATTTCCTTTATCCCGTGGCTACGTACACATTAGCTCTTGATGTGTGAATCTACACTATTTTGTCTCTTATTAGTTCTCAATTGGGTGTAGGTAAATCTAATGTGTTACCCCTTGCTTCCTTAGTTGATATGGATTTGCTCAGCCAATCTTATCTTTCTAAGAATACTAGAGATGATGAAACTAGTTAGCTAGTGAGGCAAGTTACATGAAAGATTTCTGGCAAAACCTATTAATATGGATTTACTAAATGCCTAGTGATTACTTTCCATAAATGCCTAGGGTTTAGGGTTTTAGTATGTTTAGGGAAAAGGATAAATGTTCTAATTAAATTCAAATATTATGAGGGTGCCATTAGAGAAAAGGATAAAAGTACAATATGTTATTTTAATGTTTCTTACTCAATTAGATATTTAAAGTGTTAACGCAATAGAAGACAATGGATCTAGGGGCATAGCACGTATAGACTGATGAAGTAAATGAATTGTGAAGCAAATATACAAAATTACCTGCTTTTTGAGCAAACACCAGGCATCTTCTTGTCCTAGTTTGTCAACATGGTGGTAGGGTACCTTTGCCATCATGCCTCGAGCGACCGAGTCATGCCTCGTTGTAACAAGAACACAACTTCCTCGAGCTAGTGAGTTTGTCAGTGGTGGCTTCAGAACCTTCTCCCATGCATGGTCATCCCAAACATCATCCATCACCAATAAGGCCTTGCACCCCTGCAAGGTTTCTTTAAGGGTTCGTTCTAGTGCGCCCTTAGTGTTTCTGGCTGCTTGATGGTCTCCTTGTGCTTCAGTGATAGCTCTCTCTAATAGATCATTATCACTAAATTCTTGATTGACACTCAACCATATTCTCTTTTCAAACTCTAGTTTGATGACATCATGGTTGAAGATCTTCTTGGCAAGGGTGGTCTTGCCAATCCCTCCAACTCCCACAATAGCATAAACCACAACCTTTTTGTCTTCTTCTACAATTTTCTCCTTCTTTGTGAGAAAATTCACAAGGTTTCTTGTGTCCTCCTCAATCTTGTCACCAACCACACCTAAGTCATCCTCCCCTGTCGTCTCACGCCTAGCACAAAGGGTGGATTCTACCTTTTTTGTGTTGTCATCATAGGATGCAAGGATATTCAAGTTCAAGGTTTCTCTACGCTTCTCAATATCATCTAGCCTCTCATTAAGAATTTTTAAGCGGTTACCAATGTCATGAGCATGGAGAGGATTCCTCAAACAAAAAAGCAAGGGATTAAAGCAGCCCATATCCTTACTTGGACCCCGTTCCATGGACTTGAGCAGGCACAAATCAAGGATGTTGGTGCCATCATACATGGCATTCCTAAGCTCCCGAACCCATGACTGCACACTCTCATCAATGATATTCCTCCTATCAGCATCAGCGAGGAACTTCTTGAGGCTCGCAAGCTTGTTGCCCATCTTCTTTATCTCTTTGGGGACTCCCAAGAGCAGACGTACCTCTTCTTCAGCCATCTTCAACAGCATGTCTTGGAGGTAGGATGCCAAAGCATCCAACACCATCGCCATTGCAGGTTCTCAGTTCCTATAAAATAAATATAGATAAAATTTCAGCTGATTGGTTTGATGGAAAGGTAATCTTGATGGTAAGATCACCAATCGAGGCCCCTGTAATTGATCTTGGCTCTATTCAAACAAAAGGGAGCACCACACCACTTGATATGTACTAAAATAATAGAAAAACTGTAACTGAAAGGCCAGATTGGATACTTTTGGGTACCAGATCTTTCACATAGTAACACGCTAAAAGCACAGAGTTGACAAATTAATGAGTATGAGACATGAATATATATCGTGATTATAAACTGGGGCACGAAAAAATTGAAAGCAGCTGCACCACCTCAATGTGTACGTGTGTGAGTATACTATTTGTGTGTATGGACTGGAAGATGAACAACAACAGCAACAACAACAACAACAACAACAACAACAACAACAACAACAAAAAACAACAACAAGAACAGGAAACAGATAAAGAGGATGGAAAGAAAACTCGGGACAGTAAGGAGAGTCTAGGCATATATGCACCTTGATTTGCTGCGGGGAGAGAGAATGCTCTATGCTCTTGAGTTCCTTGATCTCTTGTGGAGTGTGGAGCAAGAGGACAGGCCACTCCGGGCTGGGGGGATAATCAAGTATGCCAAATTGTATGAGTTGAAGTAGTAGATCTTGGAGGCAGAGAAATACTGCATCAAGGAAACTGACCTGTTGCCGGCGTGGATCGTGGAACGGCGCCCGGTGGCTATCAGTTGCAAGGTTGGAGATGGCCGGATCTGGCCTCGGTGTCGTCGGAAGTTTGGCGTGGCAACTGTGTGCTTGACGGAGGCTGGCGGAGGTAGTGTGTGAAGAAATCTGGCCTCTGAAGACTGATGCTGACTAGCTGGTGCCAGAGACGTGAGGTAGTTTCTGGTTAGCGTCAATTGCAACCGCCGTGGCTGGCCATGAATCGGGGTGAGCTGTGGCTGGGGCTACGCTTGGCTGCTTCAGTTGGGGAACGAAGGGGACTTAATTTATAGCTGGGCATGCATGGCCGCGCCTAGTCAAGTGTGATGGTAGTGCCGGACAGATTTTTTTTTTAGCCAAGTTGAGAGTCTTGGTCAAAGTATTTGTAAATATGTACGGTTGCTTGGATAATTTATACCATGTCAGAACCCTAGGGAAGCAAGTAGATGACAATTAAACTCCTTGGTCATTTGGTGGAATGCTAGTTTGATTTGGCGGAATTTTTGATGTCCACGCCCTGTTGCGGAGGTGAGTGGGAGGTGGACCGATTCCAGCCTAGTCCTTCCTGGAGATGGTTCCACCTAAGGGCCGCAGGTGTAGGCATCAATGCAATCTTCTACTCACTGCACAACGACATGCAGCATTTTCTCTTCTTCTCATACTAGGGGCACATCTGGTACGGCTCACAACAAAACACCAATTTGCAACCTCTCACAAGGGGATGGAGTGGTAGAGAGCTGAAAATAATAGCTTTTTATAGACGCAAAGTGCAACCCACCAGGCCTAAACGACTCCCCATGCCCATTCTCTCTCTATGAACGAGCACGCGGCACCGGGGCACGCTGCCAGGGCATGGTCGGCTGTCGTAGGTGAGCACGACTGGACGGGAGGAGTGGCCACCAAAGCACGGCTTGTCGGGGTGTGGTCGTAAGAGCTCGGCTTGCCAGAGTCATAGGGCGCTAGGTCACAGTCGCAGTTTTTGGCGCAGGGCTAGAGAGAAGCTGTCGGCGCGGGGTGTGACGGGGCTGGTCGCGGCAGCGGGGGCGCGGGCTTGTCGGGGCCTCCTGCATGGGCAGGGCACAACCTCGAGAGTCGGGACAAGCGAGGCCGGTCACTGATGCTGGCGCGGGCTAGGCTCGGTGCGGGGAAGCTCGGTCTGTTACGGTCGCCGTCGCGAGCTGGGTGAGGCGCGTGGACGTGAGCTCAGAAGCGGACACCAACGCTGGTTAAGGAGCGGTGCGGGAACCCTGTCGGTGTCGGGCAAGGCCAGGCACAGGCTGCCGAGAGAGGCTCCGCAGTGGAGGCGGGACCACTGGGAGTGTCTCTGCCGTGTGGCCCCGACCGTTGGGAGAGGCTCGCCGTGGGGGGCGATTGCCAGAAGGGGCGCAGAATGGTGTGTCGCATCCTGCTAGGGCTCACAAGATGCTCTGGGATCCCTGCCGTGGGGGCGCAACTGCCTGGAGGGGCACCGTTGTGTTGACACCGAAATTTGGTACGAGGAATATTATGCGTGGGACCAGGTGTCAGGGCAGTTTGGAACAGATTTTGGTATGAGGAATATCATGCGTGGGAATAGGCTGTCAGGAATTATTATACGAAGTTATAAGTCTGTGTACTAAGCTGATCTGAATTTAGGAGATATCAAGCTTTCATCCCCAAAATAAATTCAGATCGGCTGATTGTTTTCCTTGCCCATATCAAATAGTTATGTTTACAAGATCAACATCAGAGGTTCAGGAGACAAAAGAAATAATCACAGAAAGGATGTTACTGGTGGAGCACTCTATTTACATACAAAAGAGAGCAACATCCTATTTAAAGTTTTCTCAAGCATACTTGATTACATCTGCTAGGTCGAGTCTATCAGCAATGTCTGCTGCCACAACCCCAATGACACCAAGATCTTGCATCAGCACTTCATTAATATCTGGAAGGTTTATTGCAAGACCAAGCATACTAGTATCTGTATAAACCTGGGTAGCAGCAAGAGCATAAATAGCACCAACTCTGACTCCATAAGAAGCAATGCTATGAACTCGGGAAGGAATATTGCTAATTCTGTTGGAAAGATCTTGACCAGGAGCATTTATAGAATTCGCAGCATTGATTCTAGCCAATTGCAAACCCTCAAGCTGGAAAGTCAGATCTATAGAGAAATAAATGCTTGAGGATACATATTGCCAAAAAAATATGCATAAAAATTCTAAGAAGAATATATTCACCAGAAAATCTAAAAACAAGCATGGTCTGCTGTTCAAGAAGAATATCTATTGTTCTCTTCTTTTCTTTAAGATCTCTTTGAATGAAAGAAAGAGATTGAAAGCGATGAGGAGCCGCATTTGCTGAGTGTTCAGATTCGGCTATATGTTCATCAGTTTGTAGATCACTTGTATGAACTGATCTTGTTCTCAACACAAAAGAATCAAATGATGATGGAAGTGTAGGAACAGCAGTAGCAATTGAAGGGCCGATAGTCTTTCTGACACGACTATGAAAAAGGGAAAGAATAAAGGAGCTATCGGCAGGATGCAAAAGCAAAAAAAGTATGGAAAGTAGGAAATGCAGTAAGCTTACCGGCGAGATTAGTGCGGATATGCCTCTTCTTCTCTAGAAAAATGTCTGTTCCGACGTCCTCGCCATGACGGAGTAGGGTTTTCTTAGAACAGAACAAGAAAGAAGAAGAGTGGAATAGTGGTCGGTGAAAAAGGTAATTGCATTTATTACTGAAAGATGCCGAAAGAAGAGAGCATCAGAATACAATATTTTAAGTAAAAGTGAAATGATCCTTCTCGGATACATCAACTGATCGGCAAGAAGAGAAGAGAAAAGGACTCAAATTTTGGAATAAAAGTAAATTTTATCCCAAAATTGGGGGGCATGTGTTGACACTGAAATTTGGTACGAGCAATATCATACATGGGACCAGGTGTCAAGACAGTTTGGAACAGATTTGGCATTGGTTACTCAAGACAAAGGAAAGCCAAATCAATCTTGTGAAAGGTATATCGGCTAACCACAGAATTAGGAAGAGACCGTATCTGGGTCGGCCAGGAAGGAAAGACACGTCAGACTTCACCAGAAGGGAAAGATTAGAGTCTAAGTTATCTGAATTTCTATAGTTTTAGTTGTTTTCGTATTAGAACTGTTATTTGCCCAGGCTATAAATATAAAACCCCGGCTATTGTAATATTCATCATCATGATCTCCCCCAAAACCGACTATCACGCGGGACCTTAGGAGTAGTAGTAGGAGTAACATAACATAGATTCTCGATGAGATCTTTAGGCAAGCTGGTATTGTTTTGTGGAGAGCGGCGTTCTGTTGTTGGTAAGTATTGTCAAACCCATAGTATTCATGGATAGGGATGATGTATTGTCCGTGGAGGGCGGCGTCACGGTCTATCTATGAGTATTGCAGCAAGAACATTAGATAGGGATCATGTATTGTCCGTGGCGAGCGGCGTCACGGTCTATCTAATTATTATTACAAGTTATCGGCTCTATTGGCTTTGGCAAGCTTGTAGATTCATCAAGTTATCGATATCGTCTGTTCTTTATGGTTCATTCGTTATAACAATATTACTGTCCGATCTAAAATTAGTAGATTTGGCCACATCCTGTTAAATTCAAGCGATTATCATGTTTAGATCTGTTTTTTGCTTGAATAGTGCTGTGGGTTTAGAATTAGATATGTTAATGAAGATTGATCTAGGACCGCGGGCCCATTAGACCAGTCTTAGACTGAGATGGATTTGCTTGTTTACTTTTATCCCTACTTTATGGACCCTGTATTGGCTATTCTAGCCGATCCAGTTATGTTTCAACAAATAGCGCTTTGTATTGGCTATCGGCTAGATTTGTCTATTCATAGAGGGGGATGATGTATTGTCCGTGGAGAGCGGCATTACAGTCTCTCTAGAGATAGTTCACGTCTATTTGGTAACATTATATGTGTGCTATCTGCTTATACCTGATAATGATTAAACATGATTGGCTAATAAACTTACACTAAGATTTATGTATCTTTATGGCCTGTTCTGTTTACATCTTTATCTTTATTATGATTACATTGCATGGACCTAACTCTCTAGTCTGTTTTCCTTATTCGATCGGCTATGCTAGCCACGTATCTTGGAACTGTCTGGAATCACACCGGCAGGTTCCATAATTTGATCTCATTTGTCTCCTTATCAACTATAGGTCAAGTTGGCTGGCACGCTCTCTTGGTGGATCGGCACTATCTGCGAGGCCTTAAGAATCACGGAGCGTCTTTCTGCTCTTCAGTTCTCGCCAGGGCCTTATTATTGTGTTGGCACTACATTCACGTGTCAACACGTTGTACCTGTGCGACCGCCGTGCGATGGGGCACATGCCGCCATGAGGTGGCATCAAATGCTTGGGATTGTACTCTGAACAAATACATGGGAATCTGAAACGTTCATGTGAATCCAGCAGCTTTACTAGACCAAGGTGACACCAAGGTGCTAGCCACGTTGTTAATCTTGGTTTTTTTGACCAAAGTTAATTTTGGTTAATGTGCTAAGCATGTTGGCAACAACAATTTGTGTGACGTTACGCGCACTCCGCTGTACCTGCTTGCACGCGGGTACGTAGTCTTTGGGGTACTTTTTCTTTGTGTAGGATTTTTATGCATTTCATTCATGTTGGGTCTGCTATTGTGTCCTCTGTTCAGAGTGCAGAGTTGTCCAACATGCTTAGCACATTAACCAAGATTAACAACGTGGCTAGCACCTTGGTGTCGCCTTGGTCCAGTATAGCTGCTGGATTCACATGAACGTTTCAGATTCCCATGTATTTGTTTAGAGCATATATCATGTCATTCAGGCTTCAATATGTGAACCCACATGTAAATGGGTTTTTATTCTATATCTAGTTTCCTCCTTCTCCCATTCTTTTTGAGCAGGTCTACAAACTACCTCATTATCTGAGCTTTATAGGTGTTGAGATAAGAGATAGTCTCTTCTCTTTTTTATCTTCTCTCTTTTCTACACAAGAAAAGTGCTAACATATATTTCTATGAGGTAGCTAAAGTTGTCCCACACTTCTTAGAACTGTCTGGAATTACACCGATAGGTTCCATAATTTGATCTCGTTTATCTCCTTGTCAACTGTTGGTCAAGTTGGCTGGAACTGTCTGGAATCACGGAGCGTCCTTCTACTCGTCGGTTCTCTCCAGGGCCTTATTAGTATGTCAGCGCTATATTCACATATTGACACATTTTTGGCACACTTGGTGGGACACATCGCAACAACATCATGACGACAACAAACGAGTACGAACCGATCAATGTCAAAGAAGATGACTTGGATGAGCCTAGAAGGAAGATACTTGATACTTGTGTTGAATAATATAAGCAAAAGTATCTGATGTCTTAGTCCAGCGACTCTTATATCCTAGAGTTTTGCTCGAAGGAGAGACGAATCCTGTTACCAAGCTGACGCATGATACCATGCATAGTGTTATTGTCAAGGCTATGAGTGAGACCCTAACCAATCACAATACTGTTTTTGTCCATAGCCTGGGGAATGCACTTATAGAAGCTGGATTTATTGCTGGATCATATTCTGGAGGAGCTTTTGTTCAGAATGGACTAAAAAGAACTAATGATTTGGTACCTCAATCTAGTGCACAAGGTGCAACAATGGACGCAGCTAGTAATGAAGCTAGTGGTGATGCAACTACACTACAAATTCAACAGCCTGTATAGCAACTTAGCTTATACAGCATCAACAACCACCACTAGGGACGCAGTAGACTATGCAGCAACAACACGGGGGCAACTGCCGACTGGATTTATTCAGAACAACTATGGAGGATATCCATCGGCTATAAAAAATATTTGCTATGGAGGGAAGATCATCAAGGAACCTGGTGCTCCATCTTACCAAAGGAAGCTTCTGTCAGGAGGAGAGTTACCTTTTGGCTATTATTATGAGTCAGAGTATTATGCTCCCAATCAATACTCTAGAGGTCATCAACAGCCTTAGCAATAATACCTGACTCATGAAGGTCAGAATCTTCAGCCCCACACATTAATCAACTCATGGGACAGTTGTCGATATAGTTCAGAAGCAGTTTGGCATCAAGCCAAAGAACTCCACTCTTATATATAGGAAGCCATATTCAGAGTGCTACGACCAGATGACTTTACCCCCAAAGTACAAGATACCAGTATTCACCAAGTTTACTGGCAGTGGTGAGACCTCCACAATAGAACATATAAGTCAGTACTTGATTCAGTTGGGGGAGTTGATTGATGAAACGGTATTCAGGATATGATTCTTTCCTCTATCGTTGTCTGGGATAGCTTTCTCATGGTTTACTTCTGTTGACACAAAATGTGGCGCACTGTGCCAATCACACAGCAAGCCGGAAAAGCTAGCTTCAAACGATGCCCGGGCGGTTTAGAAACCCCAAAGCGTGCCAGTCAGTTTGACCTGAAAACTAACAAGGGATAACAACATTAGAATAAAACCTGGAACGTGCCGGGTGAGACCAGACAGTTCCATATGTACGGCCCTGAAGCCACTTACGACGACATACAGCTATGGGAAAAAGCTGTCTTCCCACAGGTTTGAGAATCATTCGGCTATCATAGAATAAGAACATGTAAAAACAACTGCCGAATGAAT
>DXKC01021224.1:0-11115 GCA_031170775.1 Cymbopogon citratus
ATCTATTCCAAGTGATATCTTGGTAAGTTTATGTTTAGACTTGGCCAGATGAGAAGCAAACTGGTAATAATCGGTATGCTAACATTGGTAAGCAGAAAACCCCCACTATGCACTTTTTTTCGTTTTTACAGAAGTTGCCTTTTTTAACATAATTTGACCTACTCAGCATATATATATATACACAATAGTAATTGTATGTACTTGTGTAGTATTCGCGCTATCCTTGAAAAAAAATAGAGAAAAATACCAGAATCACCAAGTTCCACTGGAAAATGTGAAACCATCATATTCCGGCTTGGTCCTGGTTTAGTAACCATATCATCACCCATTAGATAATTACAACTATAACGATGTACATAATCAGCCAGACGCATGCCAGTCACTGTACAGTATGATGGTATGGTACTTTGTTTCAAATAAAAAGAGGTTTCCAAACTTCAAGTAAAAAGAGGTTTCCAAACCTATTGGAGTTTTTTAAGCATAGTACTACATTCGGATATGTTGAAGCTTGTAAAATACCGATGCATCTTTTGAAGTACAGCAAGGCTGCCTTCATATCTTCAACATATAGCTACAATATATGCTGCCAAATGTTGCTGATCTTACACAGTTTCAGATATTGGCTGAGCAAGAGAAGCAGTCCACACAAGTGCCATAAGGGGTAATAACAAAGGTGTCTTAAAATGTCTTAAAGGGCAGTACCAAAAACAAGGATCTTCGTCTAATACTCTAATGTTGGCAATAACTTAAGTGCAAGGAAAAATTTATTTAAAGAACTGCAACAACAGTAGAACAGACTGGGATAGTCTAATGACTGATGAAATTCTCTAATTCCTACTCCCAATTTTGTACCTCTACCACTCAAGATTAGCGCCAACTAAAGTTTAGATTAAGGCTAGTCCAGGCTGAATATAAATGATCAAATGTAAAAATTCAATGCAGATATTAGGGAATGGGTGAGCAGAAGGGGTAAGCTTAGAATGCTAACCCGTCCTCAATACTTTGGAGACTGGCGTCCTTAACAATCTTGGACATCTGTTTCTCACAAGCAGAGCAAGTTTCAAGGAACTGCCTCTGATCATCATTTAAATCAGTCATCTGTAACAGAGAGTTGGTAAATCGGATGCCACTAAGAGGATTCTTTATCTCCTGGCAAATATAGGCCAATTCTTTCATCCTTGCATAACACTTCTTTTCTTGTTGTCTTTGAATCTCAAAGGCTTGCTGTATTTCAGCGCTTGCAATCTGCAAGAAACAAAAGGCACCAATGGATTTACCATCCATTTTGCTCCTTGTGTTGGCGGTTAATAAGGCCTGGACATACTTTCCATTCTTGTCGAAAAATGAAAAAGGGAACTTCTCATAATCCTGCCCTCCTATTGCATTGTGAATGACAACCATGAACTTTGTCAATGCATCTGGGCCCTTGAGTCGACAAAAATTTCCAAACACCTCTCCAATAAGAAATTTACCAACAACTTCACCTCTTGACCATCCTGTAAGTTTTTCCATGGCTGTGTTCCATTCTGAACAAGAAGTGTTCTCATCTGATGCAAATATTGGGGGTATCAGAGGATTAGGATTGTGCACAATAGCTTTGTAGTCCCCTTGTATGTTGACAAATTTATCCATGACCACCTTTTGTCCTGTAACATCTTGTCCAACAAAACAGACACCAACAATATTTTGTGTGTAATCTCTACTGGAACAAGCATTGACAATAACAAATATTGCTCCCTTAGATTGCTCTGACCCAAATGTCTTCAGCTTTATCTCCACATTTTTGTCTTCCTCACCTGCAAGGGAAGCAACTTCACAAATTAGCACTCTCCAATCACACATCCATCAAAGCTGACATAGTTAGCTACATGCATTGGGAAGCAGATTAAAATAGTTCAAACAGCCTGGGCAAGAAACAATATAATCCTGTGAGTAGCATCCCTATCTCTAGTAATAAGCACCAGGTTCTGAAAATGCTGTGGAAATGATTGAGTAAATTTGATGGTAGTCTCTAATTGGTCCCCATTTTCTATATGTTTGTGCACCTAAGAAACAGAGTATATCTATTAAAAACCTTGATCAACTTTTTAATTAAGAAGAAACATGCAAAAATTCGCCTCGACAAGGACTTGAACTTGGGGGGTTCTGGGTCTAGGCGCACATCCACTGTCGACCAATTGAGCTAGGCTTAGCTCCTTCAAATATCTATTTTCCAGGAGTATATATACCACAAATTTCAATATTTGGTCTAATAAACATGTATACATCATGTCCATACACTTTTGTTATGTCATTTACCTTAATAGATAGAACCAAGAACAGATAATCTTTTCCTAAACAGCACTCCGCAATTCTCACAAAACATGATATAAAAAGCAATAGCAACCATATAAGAAACAAATGGAATACCTCTTAAAGCTCGCGAGAGTAGCTTTTCGACTATCTCCTCAGATTCCTTGAAGATAAGATCATTTACCAGAGATTTGCCCATTGCCTCCTCAACTGAAAGGCCTGTCAACTCGGCAATCTTTGCATTCCACCCATTTATACATCCATCAGTATCTACTGCAAAAATGGGTACTGTTGCTGTCTCTATCAACCGAACCATCTCTCTTGCTACAGAGCTAAGCTCATTTATCCCCCGTAATTCTAGCTCCCCAAGCTGAACTTGTCCATTTACAATGGCTTTTGAGTTGCTAGTGCCCTCTGCAGCATCTCTGAAGGAGTCACGCAATATGAGCTGCAAGGAATGTATTGCGTCCATTTCTGCATTCTCCCATGGTAGGCTTCTGCTTTTAACCACTTCAAGAAATGCCTTGAATGATGACCGTGGGTGCATCCTCTGACCATCATCCTTATCCTCAGGGTGATGCTTTGCGCCGCCCCATTTTATCTCTTTAGCTGTGTGTGACCGAAACCAAAACAAGTAATCACTCGGTGTGATATAAGCCACCGCCATTCCACACACAGCATCCCCTAATGCAGCAGCACCAAGGTAGCCTGCATCAGCCAGGCTATCTGTGCTGAGCCCTGTTGAATCCCCATGACACACTGTCAACCACTCGATGATATCCTTAATCTGAGACTCCGTGGGAGTGACGCCCAATGGATAGTACTTCCCATGATAATACAGTGCAGCCCCATCGCACTTCACAAGGTCCATGATGCTGGGGCTCTGCGTGACGATGCCAGTTGGTGAATCTCGCAGTAGCATGTCACACAATAGTGTCTGAGTTCGCAAAATATGCTTCTCTGACAGCTGGTGCGCAAGCTGCAATTCCATGTTGAGCTGCAGCCCAAAAGCCTGCATGAGAAACTCGCAAGCATACCTCAATGGAAAAGGGATACACCGTGGTGATGTATGGTGGCACACCACTAACCCCCACAACTTCATTGCCGAGGAGATGCCACCCCGGCCTGTTTGCTCGTCATCACCACCACTGCTAATGATGACTGCCATGACAAGCGACGCAATTGACCCCATGTTCGCCATGTACTGCGCATGGCACCCGTGTGGAGCACGTAGCGTGGAACCTACCAAACACAGCGGCTGAGACAGCCCAGGATCTTGTATGACTCTCACCGGGGTGGCATGGCAATCGGCGATCATTCGCACGCGGTTCTGCCGGAACAGGAAGCGCGACGCCTGGGGGATATCTGTGGCGGGATAATGCAATCCGAGGTAAGGCTCAAGGTTATCGCGCCGGCTCTCGGCGACAACTTCCCCGTGCTCGTCTTCATGGAACCTGTACACCATGACACGGTCGTAACCCGTGAGCTCGCGAACATGCTCCACGACTGTGTCGCAGAGGAGCTTGACGTCCCCGCCGGGTAGCGCCTGGAGGCGGGAGATGGCGCGGACCGCGAGTTTCTGGGACTGGACTGCACCGGCGATGGAGAGAGCGGGGTCCTCGGTGCGGGCGGGCTCGAGGTCGATGACGACGCCGACGTCGATGCGGTGGAGGATGGCGTAGAACGGCTTGGAGGAGACCCTGGAGTGGATCCATAGCGGGTTGAGCAGAGAGATCTCGCGCGCGGCAAAGGCGCGCTCCAGGAGGACCGCGGACGAGGGGGAGAAGAGGAGGCGCGCGTCGGCACCCAGGGAAACGGGGGGCGGCGCCGCGGAGTCGAGCGAGGGAACTGAGTGGTGCGGCGACAGGTCGAGCAGGTCGGCGGCGTTCTCGGAGAAGGCGAGGAGGCGGAAGGAGGAGTCGTCGGCGACAGCGAGCGTGCAGCCGAAGGGCTGGATGTGGCCGCCGCGCTGGATGCGGGAGAGGTAGGCGGCGATCTGCTGCTCGGAGGACGGGGTGGGCGGCGCGCGCAGCGACTGGGAGTAGTCGAAGCTACGGCCCGACGCGCCCGATTGCTCGAACACCGCGTGGAGCCGCGCGTCTAGGGTGTACTGCGCCACGGCCTTGGAGACCGACTCCGTGGCCGTGGCCGTCGCCTCGGCTCCCCCGCCACCTCCTCCTCCCCCTCCCCCGCCCGCGCGGGACGTGCTCCCGCCCGACGACTGCGAGTGGTGGTGGTGGTGCGCGTGACGCGGCGCCGCGGGTCGCGCGGAGGACGGGGAGCGCGTGGCCGTGGCTCGGCTGCCCGACGCCATGGCGGCTGAAAAAGGGCCTGGCTCTCTCTGGATTAGGCGGCCCAGTCCCGTCCGGACTCGTCGGCTCGCTCGCCGCCCGACTGGGGTTCGTCGCTTCGCTTTGCTTCGCCGCTCACTGAGCTTATTGACTCACAAGGATAAAATAAAAAAGTGGGGGCAGCAGGTACAGTGGGGGCGTGGAGCCAAGGATATTGCGCCGCGCAAGGCGGCGATGCGCCGATGACGACGGCATGGCTGGGATAGGGATGGCACTGACTGGGGAGGGGATCGAAGCTGGGCCGCAGGGGTTCAGGTTTGGAATGGATTGCGCTCGCGCTGGGGACGACGACGAACTCCCGCTGAAAGCTGATGTGGATGCGGATACTTTCACCTTTGCTGCTTTTTAAGCGCTGAAAACCTCTTTCTTTCTTCTACTTTATCCTTTTTTCTCCTAGACTAGATCCATTCCATTTGTTTGACCATTCGTTTTGTTTAATTTTTTTTACAAAACATAAAATGACTTAGGATTAATCAGAAAATAGTTGCAAAATAAATTGCACCCTTAAAACATACATGCCCTCATTTTATTAAGAAAACATATATGGTGGAAACCATAACCTTCGTGAAAATTTATGCAAACCACAGTCGTCTAAATTATAAAATGACTTAGGATTAACTAGAAAATAGCTGCAAAATAAATTGCACCCTTAAAACATGCATGCCCTCATTTTATTAAGAAACATATATGTGGAAACCATAACCTTCATAAAAATTTGTACAAACCACAGTCGTCTAAATTATAAAATGACTTAGGATTAATCAGAAAATAGCTGCAAAATAAATTGCACCTTAAAACATACATGCCTTCATTTTATTAAGAAAAAAATATACGGTGGAAACCATAACCTTCATGAAAATTTGTGCAAACCACAGTTGTCTAAATTAAAAAAAAACACATGTAGATGACATGGTGATACACAACGAAGTCAAGTTTAGATAAGATATTTTATAAGATTGTGTATCATCATATCATCTACATGTGTGATTTTTGGTAAATTTAGATGATATTTTATCGTGGTTTGCACTGGTTTTCAAAAATATTGTAGTTTCCACTTTAATTAAAGGGTAGTT
This sequence comes from Cymbopogon citratus, assembly GCA_031170775.1. Lineage (NCBI taxonomy): Eukaryota > Viridiplantae > Streptophyta > Magnoliopsida > Poales > Poaceae > Cymbopogon > Cymbopogon citratus. The sequence continues at coordinate 5,717 of DXKC01021224.1, forward strand.
TTGTAGTACATTCTAGCACTGGCTAAATAGGTATTATGGTGTGGCATAAGAAACTTTTGCAGTATTGTTTGGTTGATTGTTTTAAATTAAGATTTTTTTATATAAAGGTCAGTTTCTAACTAGCTACTAAAACTTAGTTAAAATTAGGTCTAGTGTGTCCATACAAAAGAGCAATATGTGGGCTAGTTTTTTAGCTAAGTCTTCAACTAGTGGTTAGCCAACCCCAGTTAATTTGGACCAATTATTAGCCGCAACTAGTAACTAGCCGTGTATCAAACAGGTTTTATACACTCGTTTTCTTTTACTATATTTGCTACTCATGTGCTAACCATTTTGCACCATATTTTTCCAGCTCGTCTTAGTCGTGGCAAAGATAGGCTGACCAGTCATGTCCGGATAGTAAGGGACTCGTTCCTATAGAGTCGAACCAGCCAAGAAAAGTCAAAAGATATCACAAGTACACCAGTAGATACTACTTGTAAATGAAGGGGTGATGAACAAGGACGCCAGAGTATAGCTTTTCTTGCCTGCCTCTTTTTTTAAGGGGTTGTATAACTCTCTTTTATATCAATAAAATAGGCATAATCTCCTGTCCATTCAAAAATAAAAAAAAAATCAAGTTTAGAATTAAGTCCATGAGCTATGGAATTGAGTAAAACAAAGGAAAAGGTTCTCTATATCTCACTTTCTCCCTCTGTCTCATATGAATGTCGTTTCAGCTTTTATCTGGTACAACCATTGGTTATTGAATGATGAACGTAGGTTCTTTCTACGAATGGTGAATGCGGATATTTACTCCGCTGCTCAGAACGTCAATAGTTATGGGACAGAGGGAGTGTATATTATCTCCTTCATATAGCAAAAAAATGTTAAACAAGTGGCACTATAGTGGATATGGATTTCGGTGTATTATGTGTCTTGGTATTTTACATCAGGATCCAGAAAGAGAAATAAAATCGCGTAGATCATCAGGACAACCCTTTGACTGGCTATAGCTCGCCGGCGGTGAAGTTTCCGGTGATAAGAGTAGCACCAACAGACTCGTCTCGACGAGACGCATCCAACAGGATATGTTAGCGAACAAAGTGTCAGCGTTTGGCTGTCGGCGATGCAAGGGGCGGCTCTGGCACCTGTACGTATGTACATATGTCGGCGCGGAAAATTGCCTCCGCGCCGCGTAAAGCTACGCGCGCGGGACTGGATTTTGGCAAGCGAAACAATTTGGCAAGTGGGAATACCAAACTGCTGGAGATAGTTTTTTTTGTCTCTTTTGTCAATTTTTTTAGATTACAAGTGGAATTGGCAATTGTTGGAGATGCTCTGATTAGACACTTTTAAGGTGTATATATACTGATATTGATTTTCCATTTCCGTGTTAGGCTCAAGCGGAAGCGGATCAGTACGAAGTAGCCCGGAGTTTTAACTCATTGGGCCGTGTTTAGATCCCGGTTGAAAAGTAAAAAGTTAGAATTCTGGGTACTGTAGCAATTTTGTTTGTATTTGACAAACATTGTCTAATCATGAATTAATTAGGCTTAAAAGATTCGTCTTGTGATGTCCAACTAAACTGTGTAATTAGTTTTTGTTTTTACTTACATTTAATATTCCATACAAGCGGCTAAAAATTGATGTGATGGTGATGTGACGGAGAGAGAGTGAAATTTCTAGCAATCTAAAGAAGGCCTTAGCCAAAAAAAAAAATCTACATCATGGCCACACTGCATGCACCCTTGACCTTTGGACCATTTTTTAGGAACCACGTGATATTTGGATTCTTATCCTTTTCTCTATCCAGCTGTCATGGGCTCTATGTCAGGCACCATGCCAATACGTATGCCGTGTCCGTCTCAACCACAGGATCAGAAAGACAAACGCTGAAACACAAGGACCAACAAACTGCTCGTCACTGCATGCGTTGCTGGCAAAATTGCTGCACTGCCACGCTGTCCTGAGATCTGCATTTGCCACCACGTTGTCCTGAAATCTGCATTTGCCAGTCGCAAGCCGGTCGATGTAAAAACGAACACCCGCCCCGTTAAATTCCAAACCAGAGCGACCCATCCGAGAGCTACTAGTCGGTTTCGCAAACTGGATAACCATCGCGCATTCACTGGCCAAGTACCCACAGGCCGCCGCACCGGATTTGTCTTTGCTTTGAGGAAAGGAGTGCAGAGCGGGCGGAGCAAGGGGCAGGCAGGACGGACGAAAGCGGCCGCCGCGGCGACGACGGCGACGGCGACGGCGACGCCCCGACCCCCGGCCGCGAGGCGGCAACCAGCCAACCACCGGTGTACTGTACTGTAGTCCGGCCTTACGCGACGTGACGGATCTCCCCGCACGCCCACGTGCGGCCGCGCGGCCGGGCCAATCGCCGAGCCGCGGCCCATGTGGCGCCTTTCGCTGTCGGCCCCGGAGCCGTACGTGGCGGGCGTGGCGCTGCCGGCTGCCCTTTGCGACGAGAATATACTACGGCGGTTGAGACGGCTGCCTACAGTACATGCATGACACAGCATGAGACGCACGGATTTTTTTTTAATTTTATTTTTTAATAATATTTCAAATATAACCGCTGTTAAAAAATTTTGCACTCCACAGCCCTTTTGGTCGCGCCGGATGGTTTGGCGCGACCAAAGCACCCTGTCGCGCCGATGCATGTGGCGCGACAGGGCTTTCCACGGTGGCACGGCGCGTTGACCTGGGCCGCCGTGGCGACCAGCGGGTCCCACCTTGTCGCGTTACATGCATTAGCGCGGCATAATTGTCGCGCCGGATAGTTTGGCGCGACAAAGTGGTATAAATGCAAGCTCCCACCCACTTTTCCCCACTCTCTCCCATTCTCCTCTTCTCCAGCTGCGAGCCCGAGGTAAGCTTTTCTTCCTCCAAGTTCTTATCTTTTTTTTGCATTGTTTAAATCTCTTTGTTTAGGTTTGAATTTTGTTGTTGGGATTCAAGTTCTTGTGCAGGGTACATGTCTCCTTTGATCTATATGTTGTTTTGCCTTTATTAATTTAGGCTGTTTTGGTACTAAATTTTTCTAAATCGTGCTTTGTTGCTTGTCAATTGGTGGCCTATTTTTCATGTGGCTTCAATAGTTGATGTGTAAATTATAGATTATTTGAGTTTAATTGATGGTTTTTGTTTAAGGTTTGTGATTTAGGGTTTGTGCTTAGGGTTCCTTGTTTGGAAGAGTACCATGTTGAAATTAGGGTTATTGTTTATTGAATACATGTTTGTATGGAGAAGATTTTAGAGAGTATTTATGGTTCACTATTTCAGTACTCATTATGTCAATCGGTGTATTGTGCATGTATGGACATGATTTGGTTGCTAATAGTAGTTGTATTCTAATTTGACAGATTAAATGTACCATCCGCCGGACCATGATGGCAAAGGTCCATTCCCACCCCCTGATCCGGCACCAATTTGCTATTGTGGTCTTCATGCCTCTGTGAAGCAGTCAAGGCATCCGCAGTCTTCCGGACGTGCTTTTTTCTGCTGTCAACTTAAGCGTCGTCCTACCTGCGATGCACCGGATGCTATAAACGAATGCGACTTTTACCAGTGGATTGATGGTGATGATATATTAGATCGCCGCATCATGTTCTTTCCTTATGATCCATGGAAGAGTTGTCCGTACCCTCAGTTTGTTCGATGGGTGGCCCCTCCCATGAACCCTCCTGAATTGACAAATCTAGAGAAGCTATTCGCCTCAGAGGAGCGTCGTAAGAATCCTCCGAATTGCCACTGTGGCAAGGTTGCCGTACTCGAAGAACCAAAGGAAGAGGAGGCAAAGGGACTGTATACTTCCGTCTTCCGTTGTGGTCAACCTGGCGACGTAAGTTTTCATATGGATGATTGTATTTTTCTTACGTCATATGCATCTTCTGTTATTATAACACTTGTCTTTCAATATTTTGTTTTTCACAGATGGGATTTCCAGTTTGTGACTTTGACGAGTACATCTATAGACCCAAACCGCACTGGCCTTCTGAGGCTGAGATCAGAGAGTGGGCATTTGGCACCAAGCCATGGCCCTGTTTGAATACCCCACACCCTAAGTGCAAGTGTGGCATCCCGGCTAACTAAGGAGTTGTTCCTTCCGAGCTAGGGTGGGGTTACTATTGCGGCAATACATTTGGAGGGCCAAATGAGATGTTTGTGAGTTCTTTTAGCACTTCAAGTTTTTGACTGAACTATAATGATTGTGTTTGCTTGTTCAATTTTTTTGCAGAAAGGGAAGATATGCAATTTCGAGGATTACCTCGACCATGGTAAGATATTGGCGGAACTCCACAACCATGTTCCTTCGCCTTACTTGAATGAAAAAAAGAGAAGGCAGCTGCATAAGTATAGGGAAGAAGTCCGGTTAAAGTATGGTGTCCCAAGGCCCTCTGTGGACACGTGGAACATGCTTGGTGATGACTACGACCGCGCCACTGATGGAAAGTATAAGAAACGTGGCATGCCACATGACTCAGAGGAGCTCATTAGGTTCTGGCGCATCAACAAACCACGCTACGACCATATGGAGGAAGAGCACAAGAGGGAGATCAATTTCTTTTAGAAGCAGAAACTAAAAAGAGAGGACCGTTGGCGAGTTGAGCACGGAGGCCCCCGTAAGAATTTGTGGCGTAAGCTTTGTGAGTATTTTATTTTGTAAACATGCATTTGTACCATCAATTTGTTTTGTTTGTTTAAAAAAATCATTCTTTTTTATAGTCCCCGATTCTCCACTGAATGATGGCCACCTCCCGGCCCCTAAGGAGGATGAAGGACACCTCCCTGTCCCTAACAAGGATGAAGGACACTTCCCCGAACCACAGGAGGATGACGACGATGACTTTGACTACGACCTTGACGCGACTCCAGTGTGGGCACTTGAAGACTACAATGAGTCCTACTAGTTGTTCGGTTTGGTAGATAATACATTTTGTTGGTGCCATTAGGTTTAGATGTTGTATGGTGCTTCTTTTGCTTAATGGCATGAAGATGACCGTGGTGGTGCATGGAACCCTGTGATGACCGTGGTGGTCCATGGAACCTTGTGATGACTTGTGGTGTGTGGACTTGTTTGGTGCTGCTTTATGTTTGTGAGACTTATTTGTTTGTCGATGTATGAACTAAGTTCGAGGTTATGAGTTTGTGCTGTAAGAGCGTGGAACACTTGTATGTTTGTTTATATGGTAGTACGACTTGTGTATGAGTTTGTGGTTATGACTTGTGCAAATGGCTGTTGCGCCACTTATCTGTCGCTCAAATGTTTTACATGCCACATTTGGTTTTTTAATGTTAACTGAATTGAAAAAAACCACTTATCTATCGTGTCGGAACTGTCGCTCAAATGTTTTACATGGCACATTTGTGTCTTTGATAAGTATAATCTGTGTTTATCCTATTTT
>DXKC01021251.1:0-11207 GCA_031170775.1 Cymbopogon citratus
TCACTTCCAAACTTCGTCACCATTTCTCCAACAAATTTGCATCCGGCGCAATAGAAAATATGCACTCCATTTTCTCAAAAGCGCCGCGGTACCCAAAAACCAACTCAACCCTACAAACTCCACCTCCTTAGCAAATATGCCAACACCACCAAGTGTACACCATAATGTGCATGTGTGTTAGCATTTCACAAACATTTTTGAGGCTCTAAGTTAGTGTCCAAGATCACAAATGCATATGCAATGAATTTAGACCTAGAGACACTTTAACCGCGTAGTAAATCGTGACTTCTCCTCTTGATAGTACGGCTACCAATCCTAAATGTGATCACACTCTCTATAGTGTCTTGATCACCAAACCGAAAAGGCCCTATCAAGTTATACCTTTACCTTAATCTCTTCGGGCTCTTTCCAATCACCTCGGAGCTTGATCATCACACAAGTCTACCATGTCCATGTATGATCTCGTGGTCATCCATGCCACCTAGCTCCCTCATCACATGTTGCTAATCTTTTCTACATACACTCAGTGGAATTATTAGCAACTCGGTGTTATCATCAATTACCTAAAACCAAACAAGAGCTTTCACTATTTTATAAAAGCCTCTATCACATATATTGAAGTTCATTTCCCCCCTAAAAATCCATAAATAGCCTACTTAATAAGGAAAACACATCTATTGGAGTTGCTCGTAGACTTGTAGTCTTACCGAAAAAACATCTCCATCAAACTTTGATTCTTCAATTGTTTAATATAACTATTTTGCTTAATCATTCCGTACAAGATTCACAATTTGAATTCCACCTAAATCCTCTTAGTCAGGACGACAGTAACATCAAATCTGTTGAGCACCTAATAGTCATAAGATCATTATCTTATCGAATCTGTTATGTGAAGCTCACATTAGAGTAATATCAATCCTCTTAGTCAGCATGGCACATATTATCAAATCTACTACTCTCTACGAAGTTCACATTGACGTGATGGCGGATCAAGAGAAAGTGGTTAATTTGGCTAGAAAATATTAAGAGACAAGTTTAGAAAGTTATTTTTTTTAAATATTTTTGGATATTTACTCTCCTAAACTTTTAGTCCAATCTATCCCTTCTGACATGGCACCACAGAAGCAAAAACACAACCAAGGCCCTAGAGCCGTATTGAGATTTTTTTTTAAAAAAAAAACCAAAGACGAAAAAAAACAAACAGTGAGAGGTGTCTCAAAACACAAAAAACAACTTTTCAAGTTTGTGGCGGGAATCAGACTACTACAGTAGTTGAAAGAGGTTATGCGGGAAAAAAAGACGTAAATTGATTTTCTTTTTCTAAACTGAAAACCGGAAATAATCACTTCTTAGCCCATCTTAGCCAGTCTGACAGAACACAGAATCCTCCTCAGGCCTTGGGCTGTGAAATGGCCAGCCAACAACAGCCCAGCACATAGGAAAAGAGCTCCATGCTTCGCCCGGCCCACTCTCGTCTCGAGAAACCTCCCACTTTGCCTTGGAAAAAAAGAAGAAAACCCTCGGAGAACTGGTTCTCGGTCGAGATGTTTCCACAGCCTTCCAACGCCGCGGCGCGGTGCCGCTCGATCGCACCCGCCCCGACGTGGCGGCCCACTGTTCAGTCACCCATTCGGCCGCTGCGGTCACGACCTCATAGAGCCCACACGAGTCAGATAGCCACCACACCACCTCGCCGCAACCCCCTTCCCCAAACCAGCCGTCTCCCGAAGCATCCCCTTCCAAAACCCTCGCCGCACAGCCGCAGCCGCCCTTGCTTCCGCACGCTAGAGAGGAGCGCGGGACCGGTTCCCCACACCTATGGCGGCGTCGCTGCTCCTCCGCGCCGTGCGCCGAAGGGAGCTCGCGTCCCCTCTCGGATCCGTAAGGCCCCCTCGTCTCTACTTTCCTCCCATCTCCGTGATTTCCCTTTCATTCGTATTCGGCTAGCAGTTTCGTCGTTTGTATATTATTATAGTGTTGATCGATCCGGAGGAGGAATTGTTGGTGGGGATGAGTGGTTGTAGATTGGATGAGATCTCACTTTATCGTGGATTTGGCGTGGAGGAGGATAGATTAGTGCTTGTAGATTCGGAGCACTGGGTGGTTACTGGATTACTGCTGTGGTAGAACTTTAGTAGCCACATGGGCTGCTGCGATTAGTGAGCAACTGTGCTTGTGATCATGGAATGGATTACTTGGACATGGTGCTATCGCTGAAATTGTGGTTGCTTTGCAGGGGTTACTTAGGATTAGTAGTGGTGCTATCTCAAATTTTCAATACTATTGTGGAGTTACCATGGATAATTGTCATTGTACTATGGCCTGTCAGCCTTTTGGAAAAGTGGATGTATTCAGTTTTATTTGCTTTATTTAGGGCCTGTTGCTAATAGATGGATAGGTGGCTGGATAGTGAGTTAATAATTAGCAGGTTTATTAGCAGGTGTGTTTGGATTCGCTAGTACCAATTTTAGCTGCTAAGTTTTAGTGTTAATGGACCCAAACAGGCCTAGGAAAAAACTAATTTTAGCTGCTAGTTTTAGTGCTAATCGGTCTACTATGGGCTGTAAATAAGATGCCGCTTTTTTTTCTTGAGATGAGATGACAGGAAAAACTTAGAGAAAGCTGGTATTTTGACATTATCTTGTAGAATACATCCACTGGTATCAGTATCATCTGGGAATCCAAACAGATCAGATTATTTCTTTTTCTATGCAAAAATCAGATTCTCGAAATCTCTGTCTACTATCTAGATTCTAATTCAGATTCTCAATCTCTTTCTACTATCTAGATTCTTATAATCCCTCTAGGATTTGAATGGGATCTAAGTCTCTGAATGTACTTGTTTCAGCTGGGCGCCAGCTTACAGTCAACATGTGCTGCCAATGTATGCTCAAAATGGGGAAATTTTGCAAGACCTTTTAGGTAATAATTATCTCCTGCTTTAGTTCTTAACATTTTTCTGATTTTTGTAATGCTAATTTGCATGACTACTGCTTTCAGTGCCAAAGCTGCTGGAAATGAGGTTATTGGGATCGATTTGGGGACAACTAACTCATGTGTTGCTGTTATGGAGGGAAAGGTGAGCTTACTCCTATAAATTTTCGCCCTTCATGATCTTTGTCTCACATATATTTTTTTTTTGCTAAATTAAGTAATTATATTAAATGGCTGCAGAACCCAAAAGTTATTGAGAATGCTGAAGGTGCGAGAACAACACCATCTGTTGTCGCATTTACTCAGAAGGGTGAAAGACTTGTTGGAACTCCAGCCAAGCGCCAGGCAGTAACCAACCCCCAGAACACTTTCTTTGGAACAAAGAGGTTGATTGGGCGACGCTTTGATGATCCCCAGACACAGAAAGAGATGAAGATGGTGCCATTCAAAATCGTGAAGGCTGCAAATGGTGATGCTTGGGTTGAAACAACAGATGGCAAGCAGTACTCACCAAGTCAGGTCGGTGCATTTGTGCTGACCAAGATGAAGGAGACAGCTGAATCTTACCTTGGCAAGTCTGTCTCAAAGGCAGTGATTACTGTTCCAGCTTATTTCAATGATGCTCAGCGTCAGGCCACAAAAGATGCTGGGCGCATTGCTGGCCTTGATGTTGAAAGGATCATCAATGAACCTACAGCAGCCGCTCTGTCTTATGGAATGAACAACAAGGAAGGCTTGATAGCGGTATTTGATCTTGGAGGAGGAACTTTTGATATATCTATTCTGGAGATCTCAAATGGAGTTTTTGAGGTATCTTTTCATAACCTTAAAGTTAACTCATTATGGAAACATTTATGAATTACACTCTGTTCTAATTTGGTTCTATGTATTGCCACTCAGGTCAAAGCAACTAATGGTGATACTTTCTTGGGTGGTGAAGATTTTGACAACACACTACTGGAGTTCTTGGTGAGTGATTTCAAGAAAACTGAGGGTATTGATCTGTCAAAGGATAGATTGGCCCTACAAAGGCTTCGTGAAGCTGCTGAGAAGGCAAAGGTTGAACTTTCATCGACTTCTCAGACAGAAATCAATCTGCCATTCATAACAGCTGATGCTTCAGGGGCAAAACATTTGAACATCACACTGACAAGGTCGAAGTTTGAATCTCTTGTACACAATCTGATTGAGAGGACCAGAGAACCATGCAAGAACTGCTTGAAGGATGCCGGAATATCTACTAAAGAGGTGGATGAAGTACTTCTTGTTGGTGGAATGACTAGGGTTCCAAAGGTGCAGGAGGTAGTCTCTGAAATCTTTGGGAAGAGCCCAAGCAAAGGAGTCAACCCAGATGAAGCTGTGGCCATGGGTGCTGCCATTCAGGGTGGCATTCTCCGAGGAGATGTTAAGGAGCTGCTGCTTCTTGATGTTACTCCCCTGTCACTGGGTATTGAGACGCTCGGTGGTATCTTCACCAGATTGATCAACAGAAACACTACAATCCCTACAAAGAAAAGTCAGGTGAGTTGTCATACCTCTATTCTTTCTGAGGCTGCAGTTCCATCTTGTTTGATTATCCCTTATTTAACTTGCATGAGTGTATTTCTTTTCTTTACACAACACATATTTTACATCTGTTATCACATAGTTGCAATGCTATGCTCTGTTTGACCCCATTCATCATGTGTTCAGTTTCTGATACAGCCCCATATGAAATGCTTCTTGCATCTTCATTTGTGTGAAGTGCTTTATGAAATTTGTTGCTAACCTCGACATTCAATTGTCATTCTGTTATTCTTGTGATTGTTCCCCTAGAAGGTCCAATGTATTCATCTAGGAGTTTTTTCTTCTTTTTTGTAGTTTGATCTCATCAGATTCATGTAGCACTAGTGGTTTCCCCCTTATTTCTGTGGTGTTGCTTTGATCTGATCTTTGACTTCAATTTTGCAGGTGTTCTCAACTGCTGCTGACAATCAGACCCAAGTGGGTATTCGTGTCTTGCAAGGTGAGCGTGAAATGGCTGCAGACAACAAACTTCTTGGTGAATTTGATCTCGTGGGCATTCCGCCTGCCCCAAGAGGCTTGCCTCAGATTGAGGTTACATTCGACATCGACGCCAATGGAATCGTGACAGTCTCAGCCAAAGATAAGGCTACCGGGAAGGAGCAGAACATCACCATCCGATCCTCGGGTGGGCTGTCTGAGGCTGACATCCAGAAGATGGTGCAAGAAGCTGAACTGCATGCCCAGAAGGATCAGGAACGGAAAGCCCTCATTGACATCAGGAACAATGCTGACACCACTATCTACAGCATCGAGAAGAGTTTGGGAGAGTACAGGGACAAGATCCCGGCAGAGGTTGCCTCTGAGATCGAGGCAGCCATTGCTGACCTCCGCCAGGAGATGGCCTCGGATGACATCGAGAAGATCAAGGCCAAGCTTGAGGTTGCCAACAAGGCTGTCTCGAAGATTGGACAGCACATGTCTGGTGGCTCTGGTGGCTCGCAGTCAGGATCTGGACCTCAGGGTGGTGGCGACCAGGCGCCGGAGGCAGAGTATGAGGAGGTTAAGAAGTGAGGCTGCGGAAGGTTAAGGGAATTGTAGCGGTGTGTTTAGAAGTAGCTACTCTGGTTTTGGGGAACACAGATAGATGAGATGTAACCTGTGATGTAATAATCTTTGGATTTGCCCCCCTAGTGTTTTTCTTCTGCAGTGATGGAGGTCACACGACATTGTCTGGTACTGGTAGGGCATGGCCTTGTTGCATATGACGCCCACGTTCGGGCATCGATGCACGCGCACAGAGAAAACCATTGGCGAGTTTTGCTAATGCATGAAAGTTTTTGTTTCTTTGTGTTTTGACTGTCGGTGATGCTTAAAGGGTGTTAACTGAACTTTAGCAACGCTTTGAGGTACGCTGGGCACATCTGTCACCTCATTTCGCACAGTTGTTCTTTTAAATGACTCGCCTTCGATAAATTTGTTTTCTGCCGAAAAGCCACGCTGGCTACGGCCAGTCTCATCACATGCAATGAAAATAGGCACTGAAGTATTTAACAATGAAAATAGGTACTAAAGTATTTAACACGTTTTGCGTATCTTCGAGCAGTCAAACAAGATCAAAATCTATCGCTTTCAGAAAAAGGGCTCATAGGGAAGTTAAAGCAAAAATAATCATATATAGAGAATATAAAGCCAAAGGGTCAGGGAGGCATCTCAAACTACCGACATATACAATAGCGAGGCAAGAAGCTATATATATGTATATTTTTTTTAGGAATGGTGTGAAAAGGGAATATCATCCCGTTCACCGGTCTTCCTATGGTCATAGTTGGCGTGTAAAAATGTTCACCGGTCTTCCTATGGTCATAGACTCATAGTTGGCGTGTAAAAATATGCTGAAATCTTTTTCATCGCCATAGCAAGTGGCAGAGCCACAAGTTACGGCCACTTGGGATAAAATCTCGATTCATCGGACAGGAACAGGAACAGGGCAAGGGCGTCGAAGTTGAGGCGGGTGTTCGTCACCATGCGGAGCGGATGCAGCGGAATGCCTTGCCCACGTCTCCGTCCACAGCCGGTTCGATCCTAGGGGCACCGCGGTTCCTGACGAACCGTGGTTAGCAGGAGCAGGGTCGACCCTAAACCTGGCATTGATTGAAACGGTTTGGAGGCTCGGGTGGAGGGGCGCTCCGAACCGGCCCCTTTGCAGGCCGAGAATGATCTTAAGAAGAGATGGATAGGTGAGACGTGGCAAATATATTCCGTGGGGAAATTAACACCGTTGCAAATAGAGAAATGTAGGTCAATATGGCATTGCCCACTTTGCTGCTTAAACAATGTATAAGTCGATTAAGCTGTCACCAACTCATCACCATGGCTTGTTGAATTTGGTTGGATTTGGTTCATTATGTATTTAAAAATAAAATCAAAATAAATTCCAATATCCAAAATAAATGTGCTGACAAAACTCAATGGGAACATATCAGGTGCAAACTGAACCATCTATGCAAACGTTTTTTTTTTTGAAGGAAATGGGCACGAGACTGTGCACCAATTCTATTGATACAGAAGAAGATTACAAGCAGGGAGCCCTAGCCGTCCAAAACAAATCAAAACAACATGAAAAGAACACGAAAGAGCACAACTAGGCACCCAGAATCAAGGCATTCAAACGCTTTGCACCAACCAGCCCCCAAGTTCTTGCCTCTTCTTTGATCTTCTGAAAGAGGTCTAGCGTCGACATCTCTTTTTTGTTGAAAAGTACATGAATTCATCTCCTTCTAAATCTCCCAATTTACTAGAAGCAAGAGTGAACGTAGAGCCTTCCGAGGCACCCTAGGTAGAGAACCAAAGGACATCCACCAATCTTTGACAGTGGTGGGAGGAGGCCACCCTTGTGGCTCAAGCTGAGGTAGGGACAACCAAGTGGTGATGTAGCTCCACACATGTCTCCAATATTGATACTCAGCCAGGATGTGATGTGCCGTCTCCGGAGCCTGTCGACAAAGGGTGCAGGAAGCATTTCTTGACCAATCACAACGCTCTAGTCGATCTGATGTCCAAACACGATTTCGTATGATGAGCCAAGCAAAAAATTGCATTTTGGTGGACCCCAAGGCTTCCATATAAGTTGTCTCAGGTCGAAGATAGTGGATCCAATGAATTGTGCGCGATATGCTGATCTCGATGAGTAAGCTCTTGACTTCGTGAGCCTCCATGTTATTTTGTCCTCTGTTCCTAGGCGGAGAACTGTTGCTCGCACAATGGACCACAACTCTACAAATTGCTGCAGATGTGCAACCGTAGTTGCTGCATGCATGTTGATGTCTTTTATCCATGTGTGGTCAGCAAATGCTTCATTCACCGTCCTATTTTTTTTCTTGATATTTCAAAAATAGCAGGTGTAAATTTCTTTGGATCTGGGCCACGTGATGTTGATCCAATAGAAACATGGTAACTCGCTTCTCGTTGTTCTAGAGCTCATGTGCTTCCCGACTGACGTGCTAGTACATGATGAGAAGTCTTTCAGGGAACATTTACACGACATCCTCTTTGCACCGCAACAAGCAAGAATGCTGCCAGATTGATCCTAGCTACTTCAAACTTTCCAAGTACTTCCGGGGTCTTTTTCCCTTCTTTTTTTTTTCTTTTTTTCTTTTTTGCGACTTGGGTGTTTCATTCATGAATCAGTCAGGATTACAATCTGCTATCAACAGGTGATCTATACAGGTTGGGGCTAACTGCCACTCACCCAGCCTATTATCACCTGAGACTTGCTTTGCTAATGTATGAGCAACTCGGTTACAAGAACGACTTGTGAATACCATAGAAAAATTAGTAAAACAAGAACTAATCTCCCGAATTTCCCGGATGATCGGCGCAATCTGAGAGCGGTGGTTGATGTCTTCTTTCCACATTCTCACGAAGTCTTCAGAGTCCGTCTCGAGAACGAGCTTCGTGATCCCCCTTTCTCGTCCTAGAAGAGCACCATCACGGCATGCCAACGCCTCCAATGTCAGTGCGTCAAGTCCATGGGGGTACCACTTCGCCCGACCACCAACAAACTCACCCGAGGCATTACGCAGAGGCTCCTACCCCTCTCTCCGGGTAAAAAGCACCATCTGTGTTGCACTTAATCCACTCCTCCGGAGGACGACGCCAGCGCTGCTTAGCTCGCCATTGCTTTGCCGGACTTGTTTATCTAAATGAGTTCTACAAATTTTATGTTCATGACTTGTTTAGCTAATCATTTGATGTAAAAAATGTCGTTTCAAGTTGTCATTTCTCAGATTCAAATTTTGAATTGTTCACAAGAAAATATGACCAAAATAATAGCAATAAGAACACAATTACTTGATGGAGCATAATTTTAGAAAAAATTAGGAAAAAACATCATCACATTTGGAGTTAGTATGAAGGAGAAAAACTAGTTATAACTTTTAGCCACAGATTAAAAAGAGAAATTAGAGTTCTTCAACAATTAAAAATTAAATTTCAAATAACACTTTAAAGCATCAAATGAATTCTGGGCCGGCCCAGTTAGTAAAGTGGCATCTCTCATTCGCTATAGCGGCGCTGCTCTGACTGGTAGCTCTGTCCCAGGAATAGTCCCACCTCGCCTGTGCAAACAAGAAGATAAATGCCGGAAACTTATATAAGCAAAATGAGGGAAAGCGACAGGTGCTGTTACTGCTATTTATAGCGTATATGGCTCCTGGTTTGCACTAAAGCCCGGCCCAAGATGTGTAATTAACTGCTTTTCGTTTACCCATATCGCCGTCATCTCGACGAAGGCCAGGCCATCTCGAGTCTCGACGCAGGATGCAAACGTATCAAGCACAGTAGCACACTGCAAAACCATAACCAAGCATGTATAATCTGGTTCTCTAGTTCACTGGTACTGTGGGTCCAAGTTTGTTGATCCTAACAGTTAGCAATTGTAATCTCAAGCTTCTCACTTGTACAGGTCGCTCATTCATACATGTAGACCAAGTGGAGATTTCAAACATACTTATAGGTTTCTTAGTGAACTTATAGGTTTCTTAGTGAGCATTCAAACAGAGGAATAAAGAATATTAAAGGGTTACATCTGATATACGGCATAAATAAAAATGAAACACATAAACCACCTCTCCCTGAATCTCATAGCTTCTTCCATTCAAACAGGAATCTAAAAAAAAAACAGAACAGCTAACCCTGCTTCCTACATCTTCTGCATTTTCTCAAGGAGAATATTGTTCTAAGGAAATCTGCAAGCTACTGGATAAACTATTAAATTTTGCTATAAGGCAGAAAGGCGATGTCCGCTGCTATCTGGTTGTTTTCGGACTTCTGCAGCATCCTTCAGCAATCGACATACTTCAGCAAGACTTTTATTCAAGCAGGTCATTAACATACTTCAGCAAGACTTCTATGCAAGCTACAGAATTTGTGTCCATCGGCAGAACACTTAACCTGAGGAAACAAGCAGTACCCATCTGTTAAAGACAGCTAACAAACACTGTAGATTGACTGAAAACAACTGTGTGGACTTGCTTGCCGGTTCTGATTCAGTAAACGTTAAAATAAAAATAAAAATATAGAATCTTGACACCGATGAATTCTCAATGGAAATAATGGAGAAACTTCTGAAGGCAAACATGGATAATGAGCATCTGCTGATCCAGCTCTCTGAATCCATAGGAGTATGAACAGATTCTAAGCATCTCCTTATTTATACAATTCTAGCAAAAAGTTTCAGCACTCAATATGTTGTTGAGTAGGGCCTTGTTTAGTTGCAAGGCAAGTTGCAAGTTTTTTAACTCTCTCTCCATCACATCAATTTTTAGCCGCTTGCATGGAGTATTAAATATAGGTAAAAAAATAACTAATTACACAGTTTAGTTGGAAATCACGAGACGAATCTTTTGAGCCTAGTTGGTCTATGATTGGACAATATTTGTCAAATAAGACGAAAGTGGTACTATTCATCGAAGGCAAGTTTCCAGCCATCTAAACACGGCCTAGAATAAAATAATTGCAGAAACACTATGGAGTTTTTTTAGTACAACCATCTCCGTCCTTTAACTGCAAGCAGCAGGCATCCAACCGCGACAAGCCCCAAAGCTAACCAGACAAGATGTTGTCAGAGAAGATGTTGGCAACTGGGATGGGGTGTTTCTTGCTGAGTTGGGTGAAGGAGAGTGAGGCTATGTTCTCAGATATAGTCTCGGACATGTGAAAAAGGCTGGAGGAGTGCCTTCCACCGTGCTATTTGGCGTGCTAGATGGAATTTGGTACTTAACTGTGCTGAACTGAAACTGTATTCCGCGTTCAGTCCTGAAAATATGTTGTGGTAGATAGACAAAATATATGGTACAGCAAACTCACCATTTCTTGCAATGTTCTCTTTCAGAAAAAAAAAAACCCATCAGGTTTGAGCCCAACCTGGAAAGAAAAATTAAAGACATGCCTGATTAGAATGCACTAGAATTTGATATTATGGCGTTAATAATAGGTCCATAAACAAGACCATTTGGAAGGGTTTGTTCAATTGCATCCTATTCTGTAAGAAACGAGCAGCATATGCAATCTTGAAATGGTGAGACACTCCATGTTCAGTTCTAAGCATTCTCCAACAAAGAAGCTGACAAAATCAACTAAGCAATGCACATCGCCATGGGATTACAGATAGAGAAAATCAATCATCAGTAAAGTCTAATTAGCGCATCAATTTCAATAGTAAGTGAATACATAACTGAATGGAGAAGCAAAACTAAACATACATGAAA
>DXKC01021261.1:0-10229 GCA_031170775.1 Cymbopogon citratus
ATGTCGACGCTGTCTGTCGCCATTGCCTGCTGCTCCTCTGCTTTGATGGCGTCCCCTGTTTTACCTGCGCATCCCAAATTCCCATCCCACACAGCTCAGTTCAGAGAATCAATCAACAAAATAAGAGCACAAGAAGCAGCCGGCGACAGGTTAAACGGCATGGCAATCAGCGTACGTACCAATCGGGGAGAACTTGGCTCGGATTAGGGAGAGCAGAAGGAGGGATCCGAGCATGAAGGCGATGAGAGCCACATTCCCCAGCCTCCTCCCCTCCGCCGCCCTCGACATGTTCCGGTTCGACTTCATGGCCTCCCTCTCCCTCTCCTCGGTCGTCTGTCTCCACCCGGATGCTTCTCGAGGTGAGATCGTGAGAAAGAAAGGAATATATACGGCGGCGAGGCGATACTAGAGTATAATAGGCAAAATGCAAATGGAGGAGGTGTGCGGCAGCACGCACGCAGAGACGCGCTAGCTAGCTGGTTGTTGCTGTCGTGGTTGAACTGGCCAACAGGACACACAGAGAGGGGTGGAGTTGAAATGGTAGTGCTGTTGACCCGGCGACAGGCATAGCTCAACGCACACGATGCCGAGAGCGGGCCAGACCACCGGGAGAGATGACGGGAGGGAGAAGAAGCAAAGCCGAAGCGAGCGTGAGAAAAGGGGAGATGACTTGTTGGAGTAGGCTTGTTGTACCTCGAGAGCAGAGAGCACAATGGATGAAAGCGGCCGGAGGTGAGCTGTGAGCAGGACAGCTGCGGTCCAGGGGTCTTCGTCGTCGTGGTCCTTCTCTCGACGGTTACTGCTCGCACCGGCGTGCACTTCGCCACTTCGGCGACCGTGTTGCCACTATCCTAGTCCTGGACTCTCTTTTTTTTTCTTTTTTCTTTCATGATTTGGGTTGCCGGGATTAGGACTAGTTTAATTGCTTCGAGACAGAGGACAATGTCAAAAGGATCAATCAGATCCCCAGCTGTGATT
This sequence comes from Cymbopogon citratus, assembly GCA_031170775.1. Classification (NCBI taxonomy): domain Eukaryota; kingdom Viridiplantae; phylum Streptophyta; class Magnoliopsida; order Poales; family Poaceae; genus Cymbopogon; species Cymbopogon citratus. The sequence goes on from DXKC01021261.1 coordinate 979, forward strand.
ACGATCCTGTTTGGATTTTACTGCGTTAATGGTTTACTAGCTGTATTAATATCTAAAAAAACTACCGACTATTAATTAGCATGTGCTGTTTGGATTTTACCAGCTAATAGGTCGTTGGATACTGGTTAAAGTCGTATTTGAACAATTATTACTATTTATTAGCATCCCTTGGTCAACTAATGAGCTACAGTAATTGTTGCCACTCTTTTTTTTACAACAATTGTTACCACTTTGACTTGATAAGTAATCATGGGCGGATACAAGGGGTATAGGCCTCTATTCCTAGCAGAGCTATTGGATCTCCACCTACTAAATTTATTGACTAATTGGTAACATGAATGGGTCCAAAGAGTCCCTAAAACTGCGCATTCATTCATTCATTCGTTCATTCGTGTTTACAACTCCTTTGTTTCTCAAAAAGTTAGTGTCGTTATGTAACACGATTTATATAAAAAGGTAAATGCCAAACATTTCTATCTGCAACTAGATATACTGTAAAGAATCATATTGCATAAAAACATTTTGTACATATATTTATTTACATCTGAGATTGGTGGAATTGTTGTAAGTTGAGATGTGCTCTTCTTTGGATGCATGGAGTATAGTTGTAGTGTGGTGTCTTGGTTAAACCATTTTAAAATTTAATCAAGTATATAAAAATATCAATAGTAATAGTAAATAGATGTCAAAATTTGGGATGGAATATATTTTTCATACGCTCTGTGCCAATATGTCATTGTGTTTCTCTCTCTCTCTTTTTTTTTTGAGAAACATCAATATGTCATTGGTCCTGTTCAACTTGTAGAAAAGCCATCACTTTAGCTTATTCTTTCTCACATAAATACTATTGATGAATTTGCCCAAATCTGCTCATTGCTTAGTCCCAGGGGGTGACAGGCTCACAGCTCACAGCCGACGGGTCGGTTGGTTGGGCTTGCGCCTTGCGGGCTGGGGCCGGAGACTGTTGGGCCTTCAGCTGGCCATGTTTGAGGTAAGCCATCTCTTTAATGGGCTGCAGTTTATTTTTTAAGACATCAGAGCCGGTTGATGAAGACGGGCCGGGCCACAGAGGCTTTGCTCCATGATGGGCCTCACGCGTTTGGGCCACATGGCTCTTTCCTTGCTTTACCTGACTCCCCCTCTGCTTCTGCTTCTCTTCTTCTCCATCCATCCATCCGGCTCCATCGAGGAAGGCCGCCACACCTGCACTGCACGCGCCGTAGCGAGGCGAGGGCGAAGGGTCGGGAAGAGGGAGAGAGATCGGAGGAGGGCGAAGATGATCTACCGCAACTGGTCGCTGCTCTCGTCGACGGTCGTCATCTGGGGCGGCGTCGCCACCGCCGGCCTCGCCGGTATCTTCCTCTTCGGCGGCAAGGTGATTCCCTCGATTATTTCCCTCCCTGGAGCGCCGTGTACGGTGTTTGTTTCAGCTATTCCTTGTTTGATCGGTCGGTGGTGACCTTTACGAACCCTAGATTTGGGTAGACCTGTTGTTGGGTAGGGTTTGGACGAATCCAAGCGTGGTCAAGCACACACCTACCTGCCTGATCCCCGTTCCCCACCCTCACCAATTGTAGCCCGTCTCCGTTTTGCCCAAATTCATTCGGTAGTGGGGAAGCCCATGGATGCACGAGTAGATGACTGTCAATTTTCAAAATTGATGAGACTAGACTGCAGTGGCAGAGCTTAACACAGGCCAATAGGGGCCACGACCACCCGTAGAATTGAATTAACTCTATTAGTTGCTGCCATTTCCCTTGATAAATGTTAAATGTTGGCCTTGTTCATTAATGATTGGCCCCTGTTGGCTTTAGTTCCAAGCTTTGCCACTGGTAGACTGAATCACTGAACAACTGATTAACTGGCCAGCTCTGGTGCTGGGCACTCCTCTTCCCATAATCATCACCACGGGGATAAGGTAGCGCGTGATTGTCGTGTGCTCTGTCGGGCCGAATCACACTAGCAGCAGCTGTCTGCAAGTTGAAGCAGCTTGAGACGAACATGATTTGATTGGGATCATGATCAGATGGAGAGTGGATGTTCCTTTTGAAGGGGCAGTGGCAAACTCGATTCTCACTGTCGCTGCCTTGTCGATTTCTGCTATCTTCTTCGCTGAATGCTGAGTACTGAACCGCTGCTGGCATCTCTCCCTTGCTCTCGTGGAGCAAAAATTAGGGACGGTAAGACTTGACAAACCTTGACCAAGAGGTCTAGGGTTCAAGCCCCAGCCTCTGCACTTTTGTGCGGGTAAGGCTGTTGGCTAATTTCCCTTCCCCAGACCCCGTAGTGCGGGAGTCTACGGCACTAGGTACGTCCTTTTTTTTAGGACTTGACAAACCTGTTTGGTGCGGATATGGATTTTGGGACTGGGTATGAATATCAAGTGACAGGTGTAGATTTGGGGCAGACTTTGGGTGTTATGGAGTTTGTTGTCTGCAGGGTCAGATTTCTGTGGTTAACTTAGGTCTATTAAGGACTAGCAAGCCCTGATTTCAGGTAGATGCTATGTAATTTTGGTTGCAATTGCCCATTATGTTAGTATTTAGTAATGTGGTCAGGCTACCATGGCTAGGCTACTAACTTGTCCAAGCCATTCCTTAGATGCTGTGTGGAATGGATTTTTCTTGCTATGCATTATTCTTCTTAAGGAATCGAGATTTTATTCTGAAGTTTTTTTTAACATGTTAACAGGAGAAATTCAATGATTATCTTTGCCGCGAAGGCGAGAGACTTAGGCAGCAGGACAGAGCCGTGATGGGCCGAAGCTAGAGAGGAAGCTCTAGCTCGAGTGATATCAATGAAGCAATAACTTCTCAAATTTACAAGTAAGAATCATGTCTCCCTACTAGAACAAGTTCCTGTCTAGGATGGAATCCATCTGCTAGCTTTCACCTTCCTGAGCAAAACTTGCTGTGTATAACAATAAATAATTGACTCTGGTTTCTGTTCTTTCTGCAACCTGAACAGGATTCCTTGATTTTGTTTTAAAATTGAAGGGATACAGCCTATTTCTATTTTCACGTTCTGATTTCGATTATCTGTTTTGTAACGCTCTCAGATCAGTTCAGAATAAGCATAATGATAAAATAGTTCCTTTGTATGATTGGAGTTTCGTGTCCTATTTCAGTGGCAAACCTTTTAGCAATTGAGTCTACAATGAAGAAGTCAAAATCCTGGAAGTGGCATAATCCTTGGTTGATACTGACAATAAGTGACATGGTGAAAAAGAATGTGCTTAAATTTAGCTGTACAGGGTCACAGGCTTTAGACACCTTTTTTTAGCATATTTAGACCCCTTTTCACTAAAAGATTTAAGATGACATGGAAGTGGCTGCAGAAGCAATGAGCAATATTTCTGTGAGATTAAGTCTTTGTGCAACGTGCCTGGGATTAAGTCTTTGTTGTTACTGCTGCTGTACATTGAGGATAACTTGTCTGCTTTGAAGTGGAATCTAAATGTTTGGGATTGATTCAATTTTCATCTATTTCTCTTGCTTTTTTCTTAAAAAAAGAAGGCCCTCATTAGGCGCACGCAACCAACCTCATCTGATTATTATGGGGACACAGCCCCGGTGCGAAAACTTGCGCCGAGCAGCGCTCGAACGCAGGTGGTGGGCGCTCCACCGAGCGTGCCTCACCAACCGAGCTACTTCTCGTTCGCCACGCAACCAAAATGCTGTTGAACTGAAGTTGGCAAAGTCTGCAATATATTCACATGCCTATATTCACATGCCACTAGCGTGTGATTGTTTTTGTTCATTGAGGTACTCCAAATTGCATAAAAGTGTTTTTTTGGTATGTCTTCTCTTTACATCATGCATTTCAGAGAAATCCTTTTGTAGAACCTCTGGTATAATTGTAATATTATTTCTGCCACTATTGCTGCAGTGGGATTAAAAAAGTTAAAAACTTGTATCTGATTGTGGGTGGATTTTCGTGGTGTTGGGTGCTCTGTTCCTTTCATCTCCAAGGATGTTTTCTTCTCAATCTTTTGGACTCTCTTGCAGTATACTATGAGATTATGATTGGTGCAGTACACTTTCAGACTGTCAGTTAAAAAAGGAAAAAGAAACAAATTGATGATCCACGTTTGGATTGTCCAACAAAACCGTCAGCGGCACGGAGCAAACCGCCGCCTTTTTGCATATGCACCTTTGCTTTGCAGACTTCTTGAAGCTTGTCCTGCGTGGAACCAACTACTCTAGCTTTAGGGAGTGGTGGGGCGTCCGCAGCGGGATAGAGAAATCGCTAGCTGAAGTGGCATCAGTGAAGATTAAAAAAATGAGAGAACCTGCAGCATTCATTGGTATACGCAGATGGGCCTGGAAGTGCAGAGAACGTGAACTTCTTGGAAAGTGAGCGAGCTTAGCGATTTCTGAGTCGCTAGCGAGTTGCTTTTGAGCAACATCTCTCATCCACGTCGGATGTTTTCTGACGTCAGCTAGCGAAATCGCCAACCCGTTGGAGACGGCCTCGCTGGGAGATAGACTGCACCTGCCAGCAAGATTATATATGCTCAACTTGTAAATTCCGATGATGACATGCACGACGAGCACGATACATCCACGCTCCTGAATCCCGATGATTGAATTATTTCACTCTGAGTACGTTCGTGTCATGTTTAGCTTACTCGATCTGTAGCAATAGGGTTTTTTCATTCGCATTCGTTTCCCTGTAAAAAAAACTTTCTTTTCAACTGCTTTCATTTTATTCGAGTGAACAGTTTTATATGAGTCTTACGAAGCATGCACAAAGTACATAACAAGGGCTCCTAGTACATTGTTTCATTGCTGCGATAGATCTTACAGACATGTACTAGCAAGCTAGTAGTACAGAGCATGAATAAACTGCATGTTCACAGAAGACGGCAGCACTCTGCACAAGCTAAGCTATCTATGCTACTAATAAGCTCGCAAGTCAAGCGAGCTACCTGCTGGTCTCCATTGCAGGGCCAGGGGCCTGCTTATTACATGAAGTAGCTCGATTGCACATGCAGCAGTAGTAGAACAAATCTTGCATGATTTGCATGTTCATCATCAAGATTCAAGGCCTGAAGAAGGCCGGGTGGGGCCTGCCGGTGCCCTGGAAGGAGGTGTTCTTGAGGTGCTCTGGTGCGTTCTCGAACGAGTGCCGCCTCGCCAGCGACAAGATCTTCTTGTCTGCCGCGATGAAGTATGCCATCCCAGCAACCGTTGAGATGATGAGGGCCTGACCAGTGGGGTTGATGTTGGCCTTCGCCCACGGCAGCATCCTCACGCTCGCCAGCTGAACAGAGGTTACAGATCTCGAGAGTGTCAGATAGGTACACCTTAATGGTATGGCGCGATCCACAACTCAAATAGATGAACATGAACGACACTCACGGTGGGAACTGCAGAGGCAACGGTTGCTACAGCTGCTGCCTTAAACCCTGCGAGGGTGGCCTCTGCATGCAGACAGACATGTACTCTAGCATCAGGATTCAGAGCAGGTAGTAGTAACATAGTAAATGATTTTAGCTAGAACAGCTGACTAAGCAGACATCATCAGAAGACAAATGTAGGGAGCGTGCAGCGTAAGTACTAGCTGGATGATGGATGACCAGATCAATGTTGTGTGGTATGTACCTCGGGAGCAGCGCTTGGCGAGGGCAAGCTTCTGGTCCAGGGACGCACGGCTCACGGTAGACGACATGGTGTACCTTGATCCTGTTCGTGAGGCTAGTGGAGTGTGATGCGCAGCAATGGTTCAGAGAGAGACAGAGTGAGATAGCAGAGCACGGCTGGTTGCTGGAAGAGGCAGGGGAGGCCATGGATTTATAGAATCGGAAGCGAGGGTGGCGGATGGCAAACGATCGGCGGCGGCCGGTGGGCGATCGAGGAGGGGGATGGAATGGACGGAACCGGCGGGCCGGACGTGGTTTCAGTTTCAGGGGGCAAAAAGGCATGCCGACTAGTGCAGACAGAGTAGAGGGGTGGCCGGCGAAGGCGACGATCGAGATCCCCGTCGCCGAGGTGTCGTGTGATTCCACATTCCATGTCCCTGGCAGGCCGGACCACGTACGCTTTGCTATCCAGATCCAGTGGTATCCCACCACCAGTGGCGTGGGCGGATTGGAGGAGATGGATGCGTGCACCGGTGACGCGGCCTCGGCCGTCGGGCTCCGTGCCGTGCCTCCTCTGCGTGCCCACCATTTTGCCGGTGCCCCCTCCTGCCGTTTCGCCACCAGTTGCCGCTGCCGGATTAAAAACAAGGAATCTACGCGACACGGCCAGTAGATAGTAGTTTTGGGCTTTCAGGCACGCTAACATGTGCTGGGGGCATCTGTGTGCTACCGCCCAAAAAAAAAAAAAAAAAAACTGCCTCAGCACGTGGGCTCGGTGCCTAGATGAATAATAGTCGGGCTTTCCTAATGTATAAAAATTACCTCCCAGAGGTAATATTTCAAATCAATCCTAACCATTGATTTATTCTATTTTTTAAAATACTTAATAAATAAAATAAATATCTAGAAAAATAAAATACGTCCTCGTGATCCTCCAATCACGGAAAGCAAATCCTCGTGCATGCCGTCGCCCGATTCCCCTAATTGCGGACTAATTACACAGCAGATTTTCCTCTCCGTACGCACAACAACACGGGATATCCCAATGGCTTATGCACGCCGGTCGTCCTCTCGCAGCCGGTCGTCCTCTCGTGCTGCCGCCGATCCAGCCATGCTTGCTCCGTTGACACGTACGTTCACCACACACGCTAACCATTCACCTAACATGCAACCATGGACACGTCCGTTCACCACACACGCTAATTAACCGGTACACACGGCTAACATGCAACCACACACACGTTCACACCACACACGTACGTACATACACACACGTATGCACATGCCTCGACACGCACACGGCTCACCACGCACACGCACAGGTCCGACACGCTAATCACGCACAATATATTTCCCACAATATTTTTGCCATATCAGTCGGAGATCACAACGGATTTTTTACCAAAAGCTTTCCTTACTTATCTTATTAAATAAATAAATAAAAATACATTTAAACTATTACTTCTTAGGAGGTAATACTTCATCGTGGCCGTCTGATCGAAATCAATGAATGGCCCACGGTCATTTTGGGTACCGCAGCAAAAGCCATAATAGTCTCTCTCTTTTTCTCTCTCTTTTTTTTTTTAAAAAAGGAGTAGTAAGGGAGTCCCAATCTAGAAACTACGAGATGGTTTTTCCATACGAGTGAAATGGAGAGTATTTTAAAATTTATTTTGTCTAATCAAAATGTGTTTTCTTACCGATCACACCTCGTAATATATTGGTTCTTGTGTCGACATAATTTCCTATATAATAATAATAATAATAATAATAATAATAATAATAATAATAATAATAATAATAATAACTGTAGAGAAAGATTTGAGATCTGAATCCTCCACATTTTATATTTACCAATAAAAGAATTTGAGTCATATAGTTGCCCTTGTATCACTCATGCATGTTGAGTGCATATAGACTCGCTCTGAACCTAGGTAGCCACCTAATAGGCAATCTCGCTCTCGTTGCACTACACTGAGGTGCGTAGTTTGTTTATATGTTTTTTTTTTGGGAATCAGTATTGTTTTCTCGGTGGCAAAAAACGAACCACACTAGCTGGCACGTGGTTTTAGCTTGAGCGTTGGAAACAGAGGGGGGAAATCTTGTTAGGTCATGGGTGCGCTAATGCTACGTTCAGCATCTCATATTATTATATTCTAATCATCAAAAGTGAAAACAAGGAAACACTGTAAAGATCATCGACACGGCGCATGGAGTTCGGACGACACATTTCAACGGTCAAAAGGAAAACCGTGTTGTCACTGCTTGCGTGTACACAGCACTTGTAGTCGCTGGGTTTAAGCATTTATCGACGATGTAAACTTTTTTTAGATAATAATGATCGACGACGATGTAACTTCAAACCTGAGACCTCCAACTCCTTTTGTTCTCTGTTTTGTACTTGGTGGCTCTTGGACTGAGTTAGTATGGCACTCCTAGACGATAGGGTTGAAAATATCACCGAGATTTGTGTCAATGTTTTAGGAACTTTAGTGCCTTCGAGCAAACCATAATGAAAAAGTGATATATTGAAGTCTAAACACTAGGACTAGGAGTTTGCATCACTTTTTTCTTCAGTTCTGTACTGTCTGACGAGACAAGGAGTTGTTAACATTTTTGTCACTGAAGGTTCGGCTCCCTATGCTGGATCAGTTCACCCTTCACCGACCATCATTGGATCAGATTAACTCGCTCTGTAATTCATTGGACTGCACGTTTAGCTTGTTTTATTTTATTGGGCTGTGTACACCATTTGACGTAGAGACCGGATATTTTTATTCATTATCTAAAAAAAGCTTGTTTTATTTTATTAATAATACAGCAGACCATGGTGGCAACAGCATACTGCTGTTGCGACTTATTGTTACCACACGCGTACTGTACCTTTCTTGTACTCATGCAATACGTATCATAGATTCAGTTTCTGCTTGCCTGTCAGTGTCAAGGTAAGCATGCATGTGCAAGATATAGTGATCTTCAGTTCTTTAGATTCCTCTATACGCGCCTGAGTGCTGCAATTCGGCGATTATTGCATTATTGCTGGAATGAAAGGCCGACCGCTGGATTGTTCAATCAAAACCGTCAGCGGCACAGAGCAAACCGGCAACCGCCTTTTTGCTTAGGAATAAGATAGGAGTATAGTATATCTTTGGGACTTTGAAGCCCACCCTGCATGAATCTCACCCATGGTTTTAAATAGCGGGCTAAGATTTTTAGCGGTTGGTCTCTAAAAATCCTATTAGCGAAGCTATATCGGGCTATAGCAGGATATAGCGGCTAAATTGTACATGAACAAAAATAGCGGCATTATGTCTCAAAAAGCTATAGCGAGCTGTAGCGGCAGTCATAGCGAGCTATTTATTTCCATGATCCCACCAAACAAATTATGATCAGGAGACGAGAATCCCACCAAACACCTGTGATTATTAAGTTTAAACTAGCGAGGATTAAAACATTCCCGCTGCATGGGATTATAAACAAATTGATTACAAGATTACGTTCGACATGTCAACTCCAAAACCTCACACTGCATGCATGATATGATATAGGCTTCACTGGTTCCTGACGACAGGGGATTTTTTTTTGGGACTTTGTCAGCTCAAAGTTAAGCCATTTTAATCAGTTTGGTGTTGCATGGATAAAGTTTATAAATGAAAGAGTTGATAGT
>DXKC01021313.1:0-22884 GCA_031170775.1 Cymbopogon citratus
TGGGACCCCCTGATGGTCGGTTCGGGAGTATTTTCTATTATTTCCCTCGAAACCGACCATCCCACACCTATATAAGGATGGGCACACCTCCTCCACAAATGATCAATTCATTATTTCAATTTTATTTCCTCTCTTCATCACACCACACCTCCACAAGTGTACACTAAAGAGAGTAGAGCCACTCTACCTAGCCTAGCTAGAATAGAAACAGGAGTGAGAGAGGAGCAAGAGCGGAATATCTCTTCAAGGGAATTCCCGGGAAGCTAGTCTTCCTTGAGGCGGAGTGCCGGACTTGTCGCCTCCCTCCTCACTTGAACCTCTATGAAGTCTTGCTACTTGAAACAAGACATCGTATTTATCTTTTGGTAAAGTACTTTTACTTGAGTTACTTTTGTCTGTTATATTCTTGCGGGTTCGTCGTTCATCCCAGTGACGGAAGCTCTAGTAAGAGGACCCCTGATAAAGACGGGAGCTCCTGGCCACTGCTAGAGTTGTAGCAACTGGTATAGACGTGGTGTCTAGGCTAGAAACTATCTTCATTTGCCTCGTAGTTCATGGTTGAGGGGTAGGCGGCAGGTGGTGACAGCCCTGTTCGTCCTTGTTTCCCCCACGTTCGGCTACGGCGTAGGGCTACAGGCTGGCATCACCTAGCAGACTAGATGCGATCCGGTGCCCGAAGTAAGAATATAATAACCAATATAACCCATTCAAGAGGACATTACCTGTAGAAAACTCACTACCTAAGCTATCCTACTCCACTCCGGGTAAAACTCCGTTTAGACTTAACTCACAAGCCGTTCTTTGCGAAAGAAATACGATACCCGCTTATTCACCAGGTGAAGTGCTACAGCGGTGATTCCATACGCTTGCGGATTTGGCTGCATACGTTAAGAAGCACCAACAAGCATTTCTGGCGCCGTTGCCGGGGAATGGTTGTCGCAGTTAGTTCCGAACCTAGGTTTACCTGTGTACCCTTGACCTACCTTTGCTTCGCTTCTTTTTAAATTATAAAATAAAAAAAATACACATAGAGCAGCCAACCATTTACAACCTTTCTACTCCGAAGGGCGAGCTCATTGAAACACCCTAATCCTCGAAGCCAATCACAGCTTCTAAGTACGAGCTCCGCCCTAGCTTTATAGCCATGGTTCGGGACCAAGCCTTTTCAGGTTTGGAATATAAAAACCCTTGTAATCACCTACGAGAGTTTGAGCAGCTCTGTGCGTGCCTGATCATTGCAAGCATGTCACAAGACACTTTGCGGTGGAAGTTATTTCCATTCTCTCTTAATGAGAAGGCGAAACAATGGTACACCCAAAACATAGGAAAGGTAAACGGAGATTGGGAAGAATTACATAAGCACTTCTGTTTCACATTCTATCCCATTTCTCGCATAGCTTCCCTGCGACAGGAAGTGCTCAACTTCCAACAAAAAGAAAATGAAACCATAGGTGCAGCCTGGGAACGCTTTTTGATCCTAACACAATCAGGCCCAGACTTGTCTATTCCTAGCCATGTACTCTTACAACATTTCTGGCTAGGATTAAATAGGAATTCTGCCCTATTGCTCGATGTAGCTACCAGAGGGTCATTCCAGCTCAAAACCACCGAAGAGGGGCAGACACTCTTGGATCGCATCCAAGAGAATGCCCTCCACTAGAACCCATCCGCATAAAGCCCGAGCCGATAACAGAGGATGTCTCTTCGACGTCAGCCGAACATACCACAACCATAGAGAGACCCTCTCTCGAACCAGAACCCAAAACGGAAGAACCAATGGATCTTCCGTCCTTCGAGGATGAGCTTTTTGAGGACCTTGGAAACACCTTGAAGTACCAGTGTCGCACAAGACCACCAATTCCTGTCACCCCTAGCGAACCCCTTGATGAATCTTTTCTCAGGAAAACAATTAGGGAGTTGACCACTATTATGAGTTCAGAATGGGTAGAGGAAGGTGAGCTATCGTCTAAAATAATTTAGATTTGCGCCCCGTCTTCTACCGCCGCTGCAAAATTCAGCAGAGTTGGGTGGATGTCTTGTACAACCCTACCATTGGAGCAAACATTATGTCACATTCTTATGCATCCACATATTTAGGAATGCAACCACACACTCCAACAACACGGTCCCTTAGAACACCTGGTGCTGTCCAAAGAGGACTATGGATTTTACACAATATGACACTGCACCACGAGAATGTCAAAATGGCCTTGGACTTTCATGTCATTGATATCTAGGAATTCTACATACTCATTGGGCACCCCCTGGAGACACTTTTTAACAATCCATCAAAAATAGAGGAAATTGACATAAAACTAGAGAGAGACACATTCCCAATTCAAGTCACCCGAGCTAGGAACTCAGTGGCTGAATCTCCCCCTAGTGTGCCCATAGAGGTTCTAGCAGTAGACATTTTCGAAACCCCCGAATCGTCTTTAGAAAAAGATGCTGAATCCTTCATAGAAGAAGAAGACAAATTTAGGGAGATTATCGATCTTCCTATAGAAGAGAACCTGCCTAGGCCTCCAGTTGAGCTTAAACCCCTACCCAAAGGGTTACGGTATGTTTTTCTGAATGGCGACACGCAAACCTCCGTCATAGTAAGTGACCAGCTTAGTGACGAGGAGTCAGTTAAACTTATTGCAATTCTAGAGAAACATAGGCCGGTCTTTGGGTACTGCTTAGAAGACCTCAAGGGGATAAGCCCAACAGATTGTAACCATTGCATTCCCATAGAGCCGACTAGCACACCAGCACGGGAACCTCAGCGTAGGCTGAACAATGCGATGCGGGAAGTCATGAAAAAGGAAGTCCTAAAACTTTTTCACGTCGGGATAATCTATCCCATGCCACACAGCGATTGGGTTAGCCCAGTCCAAGTGGTTCCCAAGAAGGGAGGAATGACGGTCGTTGAGAACGCTAAAAACGAATTAATACCTCAACGTATCGTTAATGGATGGCGAATGTGCATTGATTATCGAAAACTTAACAATGCAACAAAGAAGGATCACGTTCCACGAAATGTTGGAGCAATTAGCGAAACACTCCTTCTTTTGTTTTCTCGATGGGTATTCAGGATATCATCAGATTCCCATCCATTCGGATGATCAAAGCAAAATGACCTTCACATGCCCCTACGGAACGTACGCGTAAGGTAGGATGTCGTTCGGGCTGTGTAATGCGCCCGCTTCATTTCAACGATGCATGATGTCTATTTTTTTGGACATGATCGAGGAGATCATGGAAGTTTTCATAGATAATTTCACCGTCTATGGGAAAAATTTTTGATCATTGTCTTAAGAATTTAGACAGGGTCTTGCAAAGGTGTCAGAACAAGGATTTGGTACTTAATTGGGAAAAGTGCCATTTCATGGTCCGTGAGGGCATTGTCCTAGGGAATTTAGTGTCCGCGAGGGGAATCAAGGTAGACAAGGCTAAGATAGAGGTTATCGAGCAACTACCTCCCCCAATAAACGTGAAAGGGATCTGCAGCTTTTTAGGTCTTGCAAGGTTTTACAGACGATTTATCAAGGATTTCTCACAAATCTCTAGACCCCTCACAAACCTATTAGCTAAAGATGTCCCATTCGAGTTTACCGATGAGTGCTTGAAAGCATTTAACACCCTTAAGGAAGCACTCATCTCTGCACCTATCATCCAGCCTCCCGACTGGTCTCTACCTTTTGAGATCATGTGTGATGCTAGTGATTATGTTGTTGGTGCGGTCTTAGGCCAAACCAAAGATAAGAAGCATCACGTGATAGCTTATGCCAGCAAGACGTTAACAGGAGCGCAACTCAATTATGCAACAACAGAAAAAGAACTTCTTGCTGTAGTGTTCGCTATCGACAAGTTTCGATCTTACTTAGTGGGTGTAAAAGTTATCATTTACATAGATCATGCTGCTTTGAAATGTTTACTCACTAAGAAAGATGCGAAACCTCATTTAATCCATTGGATTCTATTACTCCAAGAATTTGACCTTGAAATAAAAGATAAAAAGGAGTAGATAATACCATTGCGGATCATTTGTCGCGTTTGCAAATCACTGACATGCAGGATTTGCCCATCAATGACTTCCTCCGCGACGACATGCTATTGGCGGTGACGGACTCCAACCCCTGGTATGCAGACATTGTAAATTACAAGGTTGCAGGTCATGTACCACCTGGAGAAAGCAGGAGAAAGCTGGAGGTTGAGAGCCGTCGCCATCTGTGGGATGACCCGTACCTGTACCGAGTGTGCTCAGATGGCATACTAAGGAGATGTGTATCGACAACAGAAGGGATACAGATCATCAAAAGCTGCCACTCGGCACCATACAGATGCCACTATGGGGTATTCCGCACTCAAGCAAAAATCTGGCAAAGCGGATTCTTCTGGCCAACAATGTATGCCGATGCCAAAGAATTCATTCGGAGGTGTTGGAAGTGCCAGTTCTAAGGCAGAATCACAGCTCGCAATGCAATGCCCCTGCACTACAACCTTCAAATAGAAATATTTGATGTGTGGGGCATTGACTTCATGGGACCCTTCCAGAAATCATAAGATTACGAGTACGTCCTAGTCGCTATCGACTATGTATCCAAGTGGGTGGAGGCCATGCCATGCCGGGCTGCTGACGCCAAGCATGCCCGAAAGATGTTTCATGAAATCATCTTCCTTCGATTTGGCACACCTCGCATGGTGATAAGCGATGGAGGATCACATTTCATCGACAAAACATTCAGAGCATTCTTGAGGGAGCTTGGGACAAAGCACAACATCGCCACACCATACCACCCATAGACCAGTGGCCAGGCTGAGACCTCAAACAAACAAATCAAGAATATCCTGTAGAAAACAGTCAATGATATGGGAAAAGACAGGAAGAACAAGCTCCCGGATGCACTCTGGGCATACAGGACAGCCTACAAAACCCCCATCGGTATGTCACCGTTCCAGCTGGTATATGGAAAAAGTTGCCATTTGCCAGTAGAGCTTGAGCACCGAGCCTATTGGGCAATCAAAAACTGGAACATGGACCTCAAGCTAGCTGGAAGAAATCGCCAACGGCAAATCTTCGAGCTTGAGGAATGGCGTGAGAAGGCTTATCATAGTGCCAAGCTCTACAAAGAGCGAACGAAGAGATGGCACCATAACCGGATCAAAACTAAGGAGTTTCGACAGGGTGACAAGGTCCTGTTGTTCAACTCCAAGGTAAAATTATTCGGTTAAGGAAAGCTGAGAAGCAAGTGGAAGGGACCATGCACCGTTGTCAACACTTCGTTTCACGGTGCCATCACCATCCAAGATGACGAAGGTAATATCATCAAGGTAAATGGTCAACTCTAATAATCTTTCCTTGAGCCTTCTTGCCGCATCCAATTGGACCAAGAAATTGATAGAATAGATTTAGTCATGCCGCATAATTCTTAAACAATTTAAAAACATAACTTAAATTTATTCTAATTTTTCTTGTGTTTATAAAAATGAAAATATTAATTTTAGTGGAATAATCTAGCTTTTCTGATTTTTCTGAGCTTAAGAAATATTTTTCTATAATTATTAGTTTATTTCACTTAAAAATATTATTATAAAATAAAAAACATCAAATAAAATCGAATCTTTGAAATTCGTCCCGACACAATTAAAATCACCATCAAAATATGAAATCAGACAACATCAAAAAAAAGGGAAGGAAACCGGGGCCGGGAGGCGCCCAGGCTGGCGCGCCCGCGCCCTAGGCGCGCGCACGCCTGGGTGGCCTCCTCTGGCGCCCGATCTCCTCTCATCCCCTTCCTGAGCCAGGGATGAAAGTGGTACGGATATTTTCCGACCGTATTCGAGACCGAATTCGTTTAGAGGGGTTTTAATCCGTCCGTATCTGAGTCCGAGTATTTAACATCCGATACCGTATCCGTATCCGAATAATCAAATCACATATTTGTGATGTCGATGACCAATCATATCGTATCCGGCATGGTTGACATTATCCGTATTCGAATCCGAATCCGGACAGAAATATAAAAACAAATATGATATCAGCGATATCCGTCCGTATCCGATCCGTTTTCATCGCTATCCTGAGCTGCACTGATACTGATGATCATGGCGATTTTGATTGTGATGCACAATGCTGAGGTGCCCATTCGCTCCTATAAATAGGACCCCCACCTCTCATTCTCTTCACACCAAGACCACCATTGTCTTCTACCTCTCTCTCCCTCTCTAAACCTGCAGCATCTCTAGCCAAAACCATGGCCTAGTCCCAGCTAGCACAGCTTTTGACAAGGAGAAGGCTCTCTCCTTCGCTAGAGAATATTTAGAGAAAAAGAGAGAGAAGACCCCTATGCTCGAGGCTCCGATGCTAACGCCAGAGGGCAGCAAAGGTGCCGCTTCAAAAACTGACTACCCTAGTAAACAGTGCAAGACCACATCGACCGGCGCCTCATCTTTTAAGGCACCCAGTTTCTCCTACACCGTAGGAGGGACGAACATGCCCCCTAGTGCTCCTCTCCTCATTTGTGACCCACCAATCCAAGGACAACCTGGCAGTTTCTTTGGTGAGAAACCCCAAAGAAGAAGGGGCCAACTAGAGCAGGACTAAACAAGAAAATCAAAGAAATCTCTAGTTATATCCGCCATCTTAGGGGGAGGTTGGCAGAAGGTCGCACCAATGAAGTTCAACTCCAGAATGAAATAAACACCTACCACATAGAAATATTTGAGGTGTTATAGGGCACGGCCTTCAAGCATGGGGTTATGCATGCCCCTGAAGAGCTACATAATTGATAAGTAGGCACACACGCACACAAATTATTTCCCTTCCAATTTAATATTGTAATTCGTTCGGTTTGAATTCCATAAGTGTGCCTATTGTATCTTTGATTATCAATGAAATATCATTATATTATATCTTGTCTCCACTTGTTTTTGTTTGCATGTGAGAAAAAAACAGGTACAAAAACAAGTGTGGGGGGACACCACGCTCCCAAGGTGCACAGGAAATTCAACAAACGGTTTGTGCACCTTCTCACTCTTTACTAACTATTCTAAAAATTAAAATAAATAAAACTAAAAATGATAACTCCATCTCCTATTTTCACCAATTGAGAACGAGTTGCATACCGCTTATTCCCTGTAAATTCTTAAATTTGTGAACAACTTATACAATAGGGACCCTATGCATTATCTAAGTTATTGATGGGTAAGATATAGTAGAATGATATGAAACTTACTAACTCTTGCAATGAACTTAGGAAATTTATTTGTGAAAATTTAAAACATATAGCAAGCTTCTCAGTGATAAAGTACTATGTCCTACCAGAGCCAAACACTTATGCTTACACTTATGAAAAACCTGAAGTATAGCTACTTATCAGTGTTGCGCGGTGTCAAGCCCTGAGATTTTTGCTAGAGTTGTTCTTATCCCTAAGATACTATACTTATCCACCAAATAAAGCCGGTTTTCACACTGAGAGCTGCGCACAACATGCACCCACCATTCCATAAAAATACTCATTTCTTACACTGAGAATTGAGCACGAATATTCCATGTCTTCTCCCTCTTCCACCATATAAATGCTCCTGCCATCAAAAAGTCATGCATCTCTCTCTAGTCATATTAGAAAAGTATGGACTATTATTATTAGAAAATATACTGTGAAAAAAAGGGGATATGTGTTATTTGAATAAGGAAGAGTTTGAGAAGAAGACAAAAAATATAAAAAGCAATAATAGAGATGTTAGAGTCCATACCTTCTTGCATTATTTTCTTAGAAAGAGACATGATCAGGAGTCCACAAATATTTCTACACTTGCACTTGCACATCTAGGGATATGGCCTTCTCTTTATTAATCCAGAGGCTTGATGCTACAACATACACGAAGTAAGTAAGCATGTTTATCATCCATACCCAAAACTCCACATACAAGCCAGTAATGGTAGGATAATTAAGAACACCTGGATAGGACAAGCCAACTAAAAAAAGTGACTTGATGAGTATCACATGAGGAGCTAAGGCTATCATTTTTGTGAAAATACTAAAAAAAACATGTTCCAAAGTATGAGTAGTGTAAGTTGACTTGATTTCAAGCTATTCCTCCTTTCAATGGCTAGGAGATAACTTGGTAGCCACCACTAATATTCACAAATACAGGAAAAGCTCGGAATAATCTGTATGCAGGTCAACATCTTGGGAGAACAACCACCTTAACCTTTACTCGAGGACGAGCAAAGAGCTAAGTGTGGGAGAGTTTATTGGCGGTTCTTAACTCATTTCTAACCCCACCAACATCAGGCTAGGCAACACTGAAAATAACTTAGAATAGGGCTCTACTCTAACTATTTCCATAGTGTGGTGCAGAATTCTTGTTTTGCAGGTCATCACTAAAAAAACATGTAAAATGGGCCGAGACATAGAGAAAAATGCTATAAAGTAAAGATAAATATTTTTGGCCCATGGCAAACAAGAGAAAGGAGGAGGAATGGCTGCTCGAGATCAAATCAACCCGAAATACCATCATGGGCTGCAATAGGATCCAACAGGAAGGCCACCGACCAAAGCTGAAGGACGGCGGGGCTCACCTAGGCGCGCGCGCCCAGGGTGGCGCGGCCCAGGCCCAGCCTCGGCATGGCAGCTTGGTGGGACCCCCTGATGATCGGTTCGGGAGTATTTCCTATTATTTCCCTCGAAACCGACCATCCTACACCTATATAAGGATGGGCACACCTCCTCCACAAATGATCAATTCATTCTTTCATTTTTATTTCCTCTCTTCATCACACCACACCTCCACAAGTGTACACTAGAGAGAGTAGAGCCACTCTACCTAGCCTAGCTAGAATAGAAATAGGAGTGAGAGAGGAGCAAGAGCGGAATATCTCTTCAAGGGAATTCCCGGGAAGCTAGTCTTCCTTGAGACGGAGTGCCGGAATTGTCGGCTCCCTGCTCACTTGAACCTCTATGAAGTCTTGCTACTAGAAGCAAGACATAGTATTTATCTTGTGGTAAAGTACTTTTACTTGAGTTACTTTTGGCTGTTATATTCTTGCGGGTTCGTCGTTCATCCCCGTGACGGAAGCTCTATTAAGAGGACCCCTGATAAAGATGGGAGCTCCTGGCCACCGCTAGAGTTGTAGCAACTGGCATAGATGTGGTGTCTAGGCTAGAAACTACCTTCATTTGCCTCATAGTCCATGGTTGAGGGGTAGGCGGCAGGTGGTGACAGCCCTGTTCATCCTTGTTTCCCCCACGTTCGGCTACGGCGTAGAGCTACAGGCCGGCATCACCTAGCAGACTAGGTGCGATCCGGTGCCCAAAGTAAGAATATAATAACCAATATAACCCATTTAAGAGGACATTACCTATAGAAAACTCACTGCCTAAGCTATCCTACTCCACTCCGGGTAAAACTCCGTTTAGACTTAACTCACAAGCCGTTCATCGCAAAAGAAATACGATACCCGCTTATTCACCAGGTGAAGTGCTACAGCGGTGATTCCGTGCGCTTGCGGATTTGGCTGCATACGCTAAGAAGCACCAACACCTGGCCACTACAGAGATGGGGCATGGATCTTGTCGGACCACTCCCAACAGCTCAAGGGGGGAACAAATATGCAGTAGTGGCAGTGGAGTACTTTACAAGATGGATAGAAGCAAAGACTCTAGTCTCAATCACCTCCGAGACAGTGAAAAAGTTCTTTTGGAAAAACATCATATGCAGTTTTGGGGTTCCAGGAACACTTACCGTGGACAATGATAAGCAGCTCGACTCAGACAAGTTTATTGACTTTTGTAGAGCGATCGGCACTCAACTCGCATTTGCTTCAGTATACCACCCAGAGAGTAACGGAGCAGTCGAGAGATCCAACAGAATCATCTTCTCTGTGATTTCAAAAACATTGTATGACCTCAAAAAGGGAAAGTGGGTGGAGGAACTGCCAAAGGTTGTGTGGTCACACAACACAAACATTTCTAGAGCCACATGCTTCACCCCATTCAAGCTTCTATACGGAGAAGAAGCAATGCTACCAGAGAAAATGAAACATCAAAGCCTCCGAATAACCAAAAGAGAGTTGGCAAAGGACGAAGAATACAACAAAGAGATGATCGAGGCACACAGGTTGGTGGCCATCGACAACATTAAAGATACCAAGAGCAAACATGAAATTAGAGAGACAAAAAGGTCATTGACAAGAAGATCCAGGACGACGGCTGGGTCCTCAGAAGAAAACCAAACGTTGCACACCCTAGAAAGCTTCAATCAAAATGGGAAGGACCCTTTCTAGTCAAGCAAACTAAAAGACCAGGATCATTCTATCTCCAGGACAGAGATGGAAACACGATGGTCCACCCTTAGAATGTGGACAACCTTAGAAAATTCTACACCTAACCTGTAAAGACCAACACCGGAGGTATAAGGCAGAGGTCGAAGAGTTTTACATTTTCGCAATTTACTTTTCTCACAAATGGGTTTTGTACTCTTTTCCTCACACAGGGGCTTCAAATCGGAGGTGAGGTTTTTAATGAGGCAAAACCTTTGTAATCAACCTCTAAATATATAAAGATGACCCTGAGAAAAATGGCAACATGGTCGAAAGCCGCTAGCAACAGAGTTGCATCATTCGACAAAGCACCTCACGC
This sequence comes from Cymbopogon citratus, assembly GCA_031170775.1. Taxonomy (NCBI): domain Eukaryota; kingdom Viridiplantae; phylum Streptophyta; class Magnoliopsida; order Poales; family Poaceae; genus Cymbopogon; species Cymbopogon citratus. Next base: position 10,629 of record DXKC01021313.1, read on the forward strand.
AACTATGAGGCCGCCTTAAGTTCAAACTCAAAGAGAGAATGAAAACATTAAGCGACCTCTAAATACTTAAGTCCTTGGAAAAAGACCTGTAAATACAGGCACCAGGGCAAGCCGGACATTGGGAAAACCAGAGCAAACTCAGGGCCCGTAAGCCCTGAATACTAAGGGAAGGAGACCTCTGCTCAGGAAATACATCCGAGCGGAGGCCCCCATACTGAAAACAAAGAAAAACTTTTTTCTAAGAAACGGACCGCTGAGGTACCTCTGATTTAAATAATAAAAATGGGCACAATATCAGTGGCACAAGACTAAACAATCCTCATATGTACAAAATACCTCCGCACAAAAATGTCGTAATGATTTCTTTATTGCATCAAGGTTATTACATCACAATGTGTGCATACAGCGCCGCACGCTCTAGGGCAGACAGCTCAACAAAAAGGGTATCCCTAAGATACAACCACATCAAACACACTTGATACACTCTGCCATCAGGAGACAACACAAGTACCTCCGCGTAGGTCCAACAAGTGTTAGCTATACACCTAGCAACACCTGGCATCAGATAACTCAGGCTTGCAACATAGTAGAAACACTTAGCCTGTAAGAGAGCAAAGAGTGCAATGCCACGGAACTCGTGAGAGCATCCCAACCCACGCCTCCGGTGATGAAACATTACTGGAGAGCCAACCCAGAATAAACCCACGAGACACACTCTACCATCGGACCATCTGCCTCCGCAATTCACCTTGGCTCAACAAGATGGAGCTGCATGCTGGTCAGCCGCTGGCAGAAGTCGAAGCGCATGTGCATCAGTTAAATGAGCGGAAGCTACGAGCGTGCCAGCCACAAGCAGAAGTCGAGGCGGATGTGGCCGAAAGGTTAACCCCAGAGCAACCAAACTGAGGCAACGAGGAGTATTGTTGAGAAACAGCACTCCACAAAAATAAGACACAGCCTGATGGACGGGCAGATGTATCCCCATGATTACGAGATCTTACGCACTACCAGTGCCAAACTATTATGAACCTCTCCCACAAGCAAAAAGTGTAGTATGAATCTCAGCAATGAGGAGCAAGCTCAGGGGAAACACCCCTTTTATAATCAGCCACACTGGCAAGAAGGACAAAAGCTGATTAAATACAGCCAACCACCCAGGCACGAACGCAAAAAGCAAAAACATAGGACGCACAGTACTAAAGTACCATCACAACAGCATTAAAACTTACTAAAATTAGGATCCTAAACCACTATAAAAGGAGTCGCGCTCAGGCTCCCAGCCCAAATCATGGCAGCGGACGTCCACATAGAAGAACAGCACAACCAAGTAAGACACTGATTAAGAACTTGTAAAGGAAATGGGACCTAGGCGCCCTTCTCACCAACCAGGATCTTGAATACCACAGACTTGAGATCCAGGAGAGGTCCAAGCCAACCAGGATTAGCGAGGACAAGAGGAGAAGGGGGATACTGTGTAAGATCTCGTAACGTCCCCCCATCTCCGGACTCACACCGGGCCTCCGGCAGCATCTGGCGAGTTTGCATGAGCGGCACGCCACAAAATGCTTGACCGCTCATAGCGACGCCACTCTCGCCACGATGAGTGCCTCCAGCGAAGGCATGTCCCAGCAAACCCTCCAGATAGAACTGAAGGGAATGCGACATACTCTCGACAAAGGCCGAATCGAATTGTAAGACAAAAGTTATGCATTCTTAAATAAAACAAGTCGCCCTCCAATTTTCAAGGTCCAAACTAAAACCAAAATTTTACTAAAGTCGGAGGTAACCAATTACCTACGCCAGCGAGCGGAGGTCCACAGGTGAGGCTACCTCCGCATCGAAGATAAACCTCCAGGACAAAAAAAAAATCCATTTAAATAGACCTCAATTTCATTACAATCGAAGGTACAAGATCTATCTGCAAGGTTACAAAGCCTGCGTCAAGGCAGGCAAATAAAATAAACATACAGGTGGCAGTCGAAACTAAGATGACGCCTCAGATCACTACTTCTCACCTCCGCTGAATGAGCGGAGGTAATACTAAAAGCGCAGGAAAAACAAGTTACCATACGTTGCTAAAACGGGCCCTGCCAAGTGAGAGATCTTGTAAAATCGGCCCGAGGGTCATCCAAATCAAACAAAACAAAATTGAACATGTCATCAACTGAACGCCTAGGAAAGGTAGCCCTCCAATAATCCCAAAGCTCACCGCAAACATACACGCCGTCTCGCATAATAGTAAGAGGCTCTACCTCCTGCACAGGCCCAAGACAGAAGACCTGCGCAGGACGGTACTAAAGTTAAGCTCATATATATCTCCAAGATCTTGATAATTTTTACACACGCCCTCATAAGCGCAAAAACAAAATAAACACTCTTCACATAGACTCAGTTCCTATCTACCTCCGGCTCGCCAAGTTGCTGGCCTGAAGGTGGCTGAGAAGAGCTGCCGGCACCCAGGTCTTGAGGTGCGGAGGTGTGGTCTGAAGCCCCGGAGGCAGGCTCTGCAGCAGAGGGAGCTTCCGGAGTAGCAGGACAGGTCTGAGCCTGCACAGAAATAAAGTTTAAATATAGGAAAACAAAAAGAAGCATCGAGAGCCTGGACTTGTACTAGAAGTAATCTCACCTGGCTCCGGGCCTTCGCCATGGACACAGACTCTGAGAGCCCAAATCTGGACCAGAAGTGCTTCATGAAGCTCTTCACCATTTTTCTTAGTGGGCGGGGCATCTCCTAGGAAGCAGGGGGTGCAATCCTCTGTAAACTCTTTCTCAAGCACCCCGTCAACGCTGGCATCAGAAAGAAGGCGGCCAAGATGAGCTGCAGAGGCCAGGGCACTGAACTCAGAGACACTAGATATGAGCGAAGGGAGCTTCAGAAGGTTTTCCTTAAGCCATCCAAGAAGCCCAATAGCGGTCAAACCGGGCTTGGGTGCCTCGATAACGCCTTCGTGCTGAAGAACCTAGGAGCTGAATGCCTCCGCTACCTCGGCGCCAAGAGCTTTTACTGTGTCTAGCTCCTTCCGGAGGTCATCAGCCTCCGTTTTGTAGGCCTCCACTGCTTTCTTTTTAGTATCAAGCTCATCGCGGAGGTTCTCGCAAGACTCAATAGCCTTTTTCTCCCTGTCCAAAGCCTGAGCCTCCGACTCCTTGGCCAGCTTCAACGCCTCGTCAAGTTGCAGCCGCCCAGCTTCAAGGTCAGACACCTTCTAAGCAAGTGTCCCCTTCTCACCCTCCATAGCCTCTATTTCCTTTTTCAAGAGCTCAATCGCACGGTTCCTGTGCACAAGCTCCTGGAGGCCACGTAATTGGAGGGCCTGCGACATATGATGGCTCTGGAAACAAAAATCTCAGCAGCATCAGCCATAGAAAACCAATAAAAGACAACAACCACCCGAAGGTAAGGATCAAAATTCACTCACGACGCAGTGATGCTCATACTGTGTCCGAAGAAGATCCTCAATCCGTATCTCCGCCAGACGATCCTTCAGTGCGGCTGTAACACCAAGGAAAAAATTCAGAAGCCAAACCAAAAAGATTATGATAAGGGCAACACACAAAAAATAGAGGAAGACCTCTATAAAAATCAAAAAGAGGCTGAAAACTCCCCGCCCACACACCAAGAGGGTCTTCATCCATGTCTGCAAAAAACCACATCACGCGATCAAGTCACGCAGATAATAACATGATAGTTAAAAGCTTCAAAACAACAAGAACAGGTAATACCTTCCCTGCCCGCGTGAGCCGACAAAGTACCTAGAGGTTGCTCAAGACCAACTTCCGCAAGATCTACGCCTTCGCGGAGGGGAAGGGCGCTGGCAGCAGCAGCAAGTCGCTCTAAAGAAATAAAACAGAGTACAAGTCAAAATTGACAAGCATAACAAGCTGCGAGAAAAACAAGATACAGAAAGGAACTCACGCAAAAGCAGCATAGCCCTAAGTATTTCCTCACCGTGGATAGCTTTTTCGCCAGCGGAGGCATCTCCGGAAGCCACCTTCGCCGCGAGAACCTCAGGATAAGTCACGCTCTTGCCTCCACGGGAAACTCCTTGTGGAGGCATCTCCTCGTCAGAGACATCTCGGGCATCAGCATCCTGGGACCGAGGATCTAGGCTTGTAGCAGCCTTCGAGTCGGCTGCCTCCTCCTTGTCGCCGGCAGCTTTCGACTCCGAGTCAGAGCTGAACGCACTGTGGAAAAATCCCTCCGAAGGTGCAGAAGTCGGCGGGAGAGTAGTAGGAGACGCAATCATGGGCCGTTTACCAGCAGCAATGTCGTCTAGGCCAGGCGGAGGAAGCACCTCCACGGAAGAGGTCTGGGGAGGTAAAGTCAGACCAGCAGCCTCTGCATTGGAGCCGGAGGTGGGCGCAGCCATCAAGGCAACCGCACTCTCCTCTTGAGCAGGCGGTGGACTGGGATAGTCGTCAACCTCCTCTTATTCTTCCTCGTCAAACCCAACCTCAAGCTGGGCATCAGCTGGCCCGCTGCCAGGTACATCTTCTACCTCCGCATCAGCAGAGCGAAGCCTCTTAGAGCTGCACGTGCTCCTCCTGACAATGACCTTCTTTCGCTTCTCGGCCTTGGCAGTAGCGATAGCAGAAGCGGATACCCCCAGCAGTCTCCTTCAGCATCCTCTTATCAATTGCACGCCTGACCTTTGACGAGATGGAGTGCTCCTCATACTTTATCTTCAGCTCCTCGAAGCAACGATTCAGCCGAGGCATGTTGCCAGTAGCTGACCTCCGGGCAGAATACTCCCGCTCTGTGACATCGCCAAGCAACTTGACAGCTTCAAATTCCACTCGTCGAACAAAGGCTTCGTCAGTCTGCCCTTCTTCAAGAGCAAGGCTGAACTGAGGAAAAGGGACCCCTTCAACCTCCCCAAAGATCGGCATGTCCATGGCCTCCAGCGTGAAAGTCTGGTTGTCACGATGCAACGGCCAACGCCCCGACGTAAGAATTTCTTCAACTAAGTCCTGGCCTCCGGAGTACCAGCAAGCAAGCACGAACGCGCGCTTACAGGCGACCCGCTTAGGGGTCTTGGGGAGCTCAGCTTCACGCTCGTATGCGGCTCCATCGGAGTCATGAGGGAAGCTAGAGGGAAGTGCAGAGTTCTGTCCCTACGGTAAGATGTACCGTTGGTCTTCACATAGAACCAATACTCCATCCAGTTGGCAGGTTCCCACTTAGCCTTTTGGCACCACGACAGCTCCAACCTTTCCCTCTGGCTGCACTTGGCCATGAAGGAGCAGGCGCCGAACTAAATTTGAAACACACCTTCGTACTTCGGCGTCTTCTGCAACTCATAGTGCTTGACGAAGGTGTCTATGTTCGGCTGACCTCCGTAGGATTCGACAGCCCAAACGAACTTGCTGAGGTTGAGATATGCATTGGGGGTCAGGTGATGCACCTGCGCCTTGAAGTCCATAAGGACAGACTTGACGAAGGGGTTGGTAGGGATCTAGAAGCCGCAGGTGAAGAAATCCTTGAACACCACGGCATACCCCGTCTTCTCCACCGGAACTATCTCGTTGCCCGGAAGCTCGGCCTTCCCGACAAGAATGCACCCCTAAGCAACCAGCTCCTCAATCATCGCCTGGGTCATCCGAGAAGGCCCAAGCGCGTAGGTGACCTTCGAAGCGGGAGCATTCGCACGCGAAGGCTTTAGATCACTAGGGGAAGCCTCAACTTCAGAAAGTGTGTCAAGAAGGTCTTGAGCCTCCGCCTTAGCAAGCATAAACCTCTCGTAATGTTCTAAGTAGCCGCTAACTCCGACACCCTACAAAGCACGGAAGGGGCCGGAGAAAGGGCGGCGTCGAGCTAACCTAGGGCGCGGAGGTGCCACAGCGTGAGGAAGGACACTGCGGAGGCAAAGAAGGCAGCACAGAGATGAGAACAGCAAAGCACGGTAAAGAATGGGTGAGCGTGGTTTTCACCCACGCTCCCTCCACCCTCCTTATATAGGGGTGAAAAGACGCCTCGGGCGTCGAACCCAACGGTCACATGTCCAACGGCACAATGCAAACGACCATTCAAATCAACGGCTACGATCGCGACACGACATGCAGTAAAAAAACTAACCGTTCAGTAGAAACGAGCCAGGGGGAGAAGGGAAGGTCATACCTCCGACGCTCACCACCAAATTGATGGCCGAGGCTCGCCTCCGTTGAACCCAGCCCTCAAAGGGGGAATGTTGGGGGAGCTAAGTGGGGCGTAGTGGAGGTAGACCCTCCCCCTTCTTCGTTTCGGATGTTACCTCTTATGTTTCATGCAGGGACGCAGAGTGCGCCTCCGCTTTCCAGAGTCAGGCAGACGGACGCTCCCGGGAGGCCGGGAGACCTCAGCCTGGAGGTGGCCCCAACGAGTCGAGCCTCCGGCTGGCCGAGCCGGGAGGGGGCGGCCACCTCCGCTGATCGAGGTGGGCGATCTCTGATCGGGGCGAAGGTCGTCGACAGCCGAGTGGAGGTAACTGCCGGAGCGGAGGCCTCCGAGCGGAGGTGGCCGCCGGTATAGGGGGCCCCCGAGCGGAGGCCATGGCCGGAAGGGCGGAGGCGACCGGACGTAGGTTGCGGCGCTCCGACCGGAGGATGGGAAAACAACCGGAGGTCCTCAAGGCGCTGTCAGGTCAAGAACGGAGGTCCTGGGCAATCAGGGGTCCCGCCGTGGGACATCTTGACCCACCCCAGGGGACTTGGTGACTAGCAGGCCTTAGAAGGAATGGTGGGCCAGCCATTCAGGCCCAAGAAAGCGTGCAGGCCCATTAAGCGCGGCTAGGCCACTTCAAGACCAAAAGGACGATTATGGTGGAAGAAGGGCCCACTGGTGATAGAGATAGAAATTAGGGTTTCCTCTAGTGCAAAAGGACAAGACTGTAATTGTACCGTAGAGAGGTGGGTGAGCTGCTATAAAGGCAGACCACCACTACCGTAATGAAGAGAGAGGTCCTTTGGTAGCTGTGTTTTGGCCTACCCTGGGACCCACTTTGTAACACCCATTCAATATAGTGATTTGACCGGCGTCTTGTCACCTAAACCTGCTGGAACCGTGTTCCAACACACAATCAATTGAACTCGGAAACTTGCCATCACCCATGTATTTGTCATTTTCCGATGCTCAAAGCTTGACTTGTAGTTGATGTTTGCATGAATCACTATCATATTCCTTCAGTAAATTTACCGTTCAAATGTGACTTGCACGGCTATCATTCATTTATGGATGCTTTGTTAGGCCTGTCTCAATGTTGTTCGGAGGAATGTGTTATTCCGTAATCATGCAGATGCAGGCATGTATGTTAGTAACTAATGCAAACATGCTAATGTTAGTCTGTTCTCTTCCGTTTGTCCTAACCTTAAACAAAATGGTTAATATCATAGTAGAAGTTCGTAACTTTATATTATTGAATACAGCAAAAGGATAGGCTGCTACTCTGCTCTAACACTGCACTTCACTCAGTTTCAGTTCAGAAACATCAGCAGGCTGACACTTTCTTGTTCTATTATAATTGGGGCAACACTTGCATCTTTGTACTTGTCTACGTTGATGATATCATTGTTGCCAGCTCATCTCCTAAAAGGGCTGTTTGGATCAAAGGACTTTCATAGGAAAATCAAAGGAAACCAAAACTCAGGATAGGAAAGAGAATGAAGCGTTTGGAACACAGGAAAGTTATCTTTCCTTTCCTCTGGAATGCTGTAGCTTGTTCACGATTTCACGGGAAAGAAAAAATGTGGTCTGATCTCTTGTTTCTCATTCCTGCGCGGAAGCCCGAGGCTACAACAGCATTTGACTCATCGGATGGGGTGGACTACCTGTACAACACGATTGTTTAATGAGCCGGAGTGGTCAGGTCGTTGTACTTTTGGTCTACCAGCTTGCATGGTTGCATTTTTTTCCTCCATTTTGATTCCTGTGTTCCAAACACCCAAAAGTACCTGTTCCTGTGTTTTGAAAATCCTGTATTATTTCACTTTTCACTCCATCCTATTCCTACGTTATTTTCCTTTTCTCTATTTTACATTCCTGCGTTCCAAATAGGCCTAGGCTACTGATGCTCTGTTGAAGGATTTGCAGAAAGACTTTGCTTTTAAGGACCTTGGCGATCTTCATTTTTTCCTCAGCATTGGGGTGGCACGTGCTTTGGATGGCATTATTCTCCCTCTGGGAAAACATGCTGCGGATCTTTTGACACGGTCAGCTATGCTTCATGCTAAACCTGTAAGCACTCCTCTGTCTACTTTTGGAGAAGCTTAGCCTCACGGATGGTAGCCAGCTTGGTCTGATGACTCCATCAAGTACCGAAGCATTGTTTGTGCTCTCCAATATCTGACTTTCACCCGACCAGATATCTCGTTTGCATTCAACAAGGTGTGTCAGTTCCTTCATACACCCACTACAGTTCATTTTAGTGCAGTCAAAAGAATACTTCGTTATGTTCGTGGTACCATTGGTTCAAGACTTAAAATCAGACGGTCTCGTTCTACAATAGTCAGCGCTTTCTCTGACGCTGACTGGGTTGGGTGTGTCGATGACCGAAAATCCCTGGTGGTTTTGTAGTTTTCTTTGGTGGCAACCTAATCTCGTGGGCGGCCAGGAAGCAACCCACTGTGTCGAGATCGAGTACCGAGGCAGAATACAAAGCTTTGGCCAATGCCACTGCTGAAATGATATCGGTGCAGAAACTACTTTCTGTGCTTCGTGTTCCTCATTCCTCTTGCGGCACGGTTATGGTGTGATAATCTTGGAGCCACCTATTTATCTGCTAATCCTGTGTTTCATGCAAGGACGACGCATATTGAAGTTGATTTTCACTTTATGAGAGAAAGGGTGGCTCAAAAGCTTCTTGTTGTTCGGTTCATCACCACCAATGATCAATTAGCTGATGGTTTTACTAAACCTATTAGTGCTGCGAAGTTAAAACAGTTTAGATACACTTTTAACTTTGTTAGTGGCTAAGATTGAGGGGGAATATTAGATAATATGATTCGTTACGTATCTTCTACCAAGGTGTTGCCGTGTATTCTATAAATATGCGCCTACTCCCTCCGTCCCAGAAATAGAGTCGTTCTGGGACGGGGCGCGCGTACCAACATTGGTGGCAAAAAGACACATATACCCCTACTCCTTCCATCCCCATCTTGATTTCTCTGTCACGCGTTTCTCCTCGTCCCCGTCCAGATCCGACGCGCAAGCTGTGGGCGGCCTCCACCTCGCCGAAGTCCAGGCCGAATCCTGTCCAGCGAGTAGTAGCACGCCTCCGCGCGAGAGGCCCACCTGGCCTTCACCCGCGGTGGAGCACAGGATCACCGGGAAGGCTCCCCCAGCGTGCGGATCTCGGCAACGGTAGCCGGCAGCCGCGGGATCCTTGCGCCGTTCTTGACCGCGCCGGCAGCCGCGGGATTCTCGCGCCGTCCTTGACCTCGCCGGCGGCCGCGCCTTGGGTGCCGCTCCACCTCCTCCTCCTGCCTCACCCGCGCGCACGACGAGAAGAGAAGAGCGGCTTGCCGGCAGAGAAGAAGGAAGGCCGCAGCAACCCGCTCTGCTCCTGCCTCGACGCCGGCGGGGCCGGATGCTGTGGGCCGTGACGGCTCCTACCTCGCTCGTCGTTGCCCAGGCTATCGGTGGGATGGGGGAAGCAGAGGAGGGAGTAGCCAGATCGATCTCCGCCACCTCCGCCGCTGCGGTGTGGTCTTGCCAGACCGATCTCCGGCACTCCGGTGAGTCTGCCGGCAGGGGATGGGAGGAGCAGAGGAGAGAGTGGCCGGATCTCACGCTGACGGAGGAGAGAGAGGCCGGCGGAGAAGCGTGTCGCTGTTGCAGAGAAAGAGGAGGGGCAGCGGTGGGAAAAGAGGAGTGAATGAAGGGAATCTTGCCTAGAACGATAATCTTTTTGGGACACCACTCAGACTCCAGAACGACTCTCTTTCTGGTACAGAGGGAGTACATCCTTAACTTGTGGGTGCGTCTACGCCATTGGAGCTGTGGTTTGCTCGATCGCTTCGGGATCACGCGATGTGGTGCCCGCTCGCGGGGCCCTGGGCTGCCTGCCATCTCGCCATCTCAGGACTCTCGGTGCAGCGGTGGTCCTCCCTCAGCTTGGAAGCTAGCTAGGCCGCTGCTAGCCTGGTAGTACAAGAGAGCTAGCTAGTAGTACCAGGCTGTGGGAGGAGCCGGACAACACGCACCAGAGCCACTTGAGTCGGGGCGCCACATAAAGTTGTGAAGGTGTATACGCATGGCCCATTCGTGAGATCGAACTGCACTTGCGAGACGATAGATGAATAAATATGATATACGTCCCCAACGGCCCTTTTAACTCGATAGTGAGAAGAGGACAAAGAAAGTTATTTCTTTTTTTAAAAAAATAGAAGAACTCGCTGCACTGCTTATACATGATGGACGTAAAAAAAGGGCTAGTATGAGGCTGCGAGCATGCTGCTTGGTAAGCCCCTAGTGAGTTAGATTTTTTGGGTTTTCCTGCGTTCACGTGCAAAGGAATTGTTATTATTGTGAACACATGACTCTTTTTATAGCTATTGTATAGCGTATTGGTGTGTGATGAGCACTTGTCAACAAGATCCAACACTTATGGTTGGTGGTTTGATTGGTGGTTCTGCTAATCCCGGTCACAGGGTTATGTGTCGAAAGTCGAAACGTGTCTCTTGGCTTATGTTGTGCAAGTGTGGAGTCCGGAGGCGGTAGCGACGGCCAGGAGAAGGCCAAGCGGGGCGTGCCGTGCCAACAGACCGTGTGGTAGAACCTCCTAAGTAATATGGCCCACACGCACACATCATCGTCCTAAGGACCTCTGACGGCTATGCATGTGTTCCATTACTTAAGAAGACTGTCAGGTCGACGTCCGAATCATCCATGATTCTCCGAGCAGGATCAATCATTATCCGAGACATTACAGTATTCAACAGTTTTACAATAACTAATTTACATCAGAGTAAAGCGAAAGTATTACAATAACTAAATTTACAAACCGGTTATTTTAAACTTACAAACTATAAATATAAGTTATTACAAACCATAGTGATGGAGTAGCGGTAATATTATACAAACTCTTTATATTACAAACATGCCCAAGGGTTAAGTACTCTACTCGTTATCGTCCTCAGCGACGACCGTCATACAGCAGGGTCCAAAGCAAACCTCTTCAGAAACTCATCCTGCAATAGGGGTTCAACAAACCCTAAGTACAAAAGTACGCCACAAGACTTATCCGACAGAAAAAGGAATAAGACTCAAGAATGCAGGTTGAGGGGAAATCAAGGTAAGACTTTAGCAAGAATCAAAGTTCTTTTGCAGAAAAGCGATACTAATTCGTTTTCTCAAAAATTAACACTTTTAGTAGTGATTAATCTATCTCTAAGTAATCATCAACTAAATTAGTTCTTAGTAATCAAACAACCTCTCTCTATTCTTAAGTTCCTCTTGACTACGTTGCTGTTCATTTGGTCGAGTCTTCATATCCGAGAAAGCAATGGCGATTCGAATCGATTTACCCAGCTGGGGATCTCATAACCACACGACATATGTAGAACTGAATCTTGCATATGTCAACCTTCCTCCAACGGATCCTATATGGCCAGAACGGCTCCACGCCACCTGAGAGTACGGTACCCCTCGAACCTGAGACCTTGTCCCCCGAGGGTCTCCGCCACTCCCGCTATCTCTCAACTCCCAGTGCGTGGGTAATCTTTCTCGTGATAGAATAGCCGTGATCAGGCTTACCGGAGTATGTGGTTAGTTACAAGTCACGACCACAAATCGGCCCAACAACGGGGTCCTATCTTCACTAGACGCAGATGGACACGTATATCAAGACTTCTTTTCCGACATAAGTCCCAACTGGTCCCAATTTAATTGTCAACTTTCATTCCATCACAGTATAAACATTTCTTTAAAAGCTTAACTAATTAAGCATGACTAATGTAACACCTCGGCATTAAGCATCATCATTAGCATCGTCATCATCTCATGATCATCATTTCATTGCATTAAAATTTGGAATTTAAGTTGCAACCCTATGCTTGCTCCTCTGAGAATGGTGCTAGGTGCTATTATTAGGGTGTTGTGATGTGCTTTGGAATTGTGTGATTGAGTGGAGTCAAAGTTAGGGTTTGAATCTAGCGAAAAATTTTGAATGTGGTTTGCAAAAAGAAATTGAAACCCTAATTGCCCCCCTTTTCGGTTTTATTTCATATTTCAAAATCTAGGCAGAATTGGTTCAAGCTCATATTGACAAAAATATTCATCTTG